>CAUYPK010060120.1:0-34638 GCA_963574355.1 Loris lydekkerianus | reverse complement strand
CTGGTTAACATAGCCTTCCTGGCATTTTCTTAGTTATTGTGCTAAGACATTTACATTCCACATTTACTAAGTTTCACATATACCCTTGTAAGATGCACCGCAGGTGTAATCCCACCAATCCCCCTCCCTCTACCCACCTCCCCTCTCCCTCCCCTCCCTTTCCCCCTTCCCCCTATTCTTAGGTTGTAACTGGGTTATAGCTTTCATGTGAAAGCCCTAAATTAGTTTCATAGTAGGGCTGAGTACATCGGGTATTTTTTCTTCCATTCTTGAGACACTTTACTATGAAGAATATGTTCTAGCTCCATCCATGTAAACAAGAAAGAGGTTAAGTCTCCATCTTACTTTAAGGGTGCATAATATTCCATGGTATACATATACCACAATTTACTAACCCATTCGTGGATTGATGGGTACTTGGGCTTTTTCCATGACTTGGCAATTGTGAATAGGGCTGCAATACACATTCTGGTACAAATATCTTTGTTATAATGTGATTTTTATTCTTCTGGGTATATGCCCAGTAGAGGAATTACAGGATTGAATGGAAGATCTATTTTTAGATCTCTAAGTGTTCTCCATATATTTTTCCAAAAGGAATGTATTAATTTGCATTCCCACCAGCAGCAAAAGTGTTCCCTTTTCTCCACATCCACGCCAAAATCTCTGGTCTTGGGATTTTGTGACATGGGTTAATCTTATTGGAATTAGATGATATCTCAAAGTAGTTTTGATTTGCATTTCTCTGATGATTAAGGATGATGAGCATTTTTTCATATGTCTGTAGGCCGTGTGCCCGTCTTCTTCAGAGAAGTTTCTTCAAGTCCCTTGCACAGCCTGTGATGGGATCACTTATTCTTTTCTTGCTTATACGTTTGAGTTCTATGTGGATTCTGGTAATTAAACCCTTGTCAGAGATATAACCTGCAAATATCTTCTCCCAGTCTGAGGGCTGTCTGCTTGCTTTACTTCTATGTTCTTGGCTGTGCAGAAGCTTTTTAGTTTGATAAGGTCCCAGGAGTGTATTTTTGAAGCTGCTTCAATTGCCCGGGGGGTCCTTCTCATAAAATACTTGCCCAAACCAATTTCTTCACGGGTTTTCCCTGCACTCTCTTCTAGTATTTTTATAGTTTCATGTCTTAAGTTTAAATCTTTAATCCAGTGAGAGTCTATGTTAGTTAATGGTGAAAGATGTGGGTCCAGTTTCAGTCTTCTACAGGTTGCCAGCAAGTTCACCCAGCACCATTTGTTAAATAGGGAATCTTTTCCCCACTGAATGTTTTTAATTGGCTTGTCAAAGATTAAATAACAGTAAATAGCTGGATTCATCTCTTGGTTCTCTATTCTGTTCCAGACATCTACTTCTCTGTTTTTGTGCCAATACCATGCTGTTTTGATCACTATCGATTTGTAGTATAGTCTGAGGTCTGGTAGCGTGATTCCTAAAAAAAATAAATAAATAAAAAATAAAAAATTGATGTAGAAGGGTATTTCTTAAACTGATAGAGGCCATCTACAGCAAACCCACAGCCAATATCGCATTGAACGGAGTTAAATTGAAATAATTTCCACTCAGATCAGAAACCAGAAAAGGTTGCACATTGTCTCCACTGCTTCTTAACATTATAATGCAAGTCTTGGCCATCACAATCAGGCAAGAAAAGGCAATCAAGGGTACCCAAATAGGAACAGAGGAGATCAAGCTTTCACTCTTCACAGATGATATGATTGTATATATGGAAAACACCAGGAATTCAACTACAAAACTCTTAGAAGTGATCAAGGAATACAGCAGCATCTCAGGTTACAAAATCAATACTCATAAATCTGTAGCCTTTATATATACCAACAATAGTCAAGCTGAAAAAATAGTCAAGGACTCTATTCCTTTTACAGTAGTGCCAAAGGAGATGAAATATTTGGGAGTTTACCTAACAAAGGATGTGAAAGATCTCTACAAAGAGAACTATGAAACTCTGAGAAAAGAAATAGCTAAAGATGTCAACAAATTGAAAAACATACCATGCTCATGGCTGAGAAGAATCAACATTATTAAAATGTCCATACTGCCCAAAGCAATATACAATTTTAATGCAATCCCTATTAAAGAACCACTGTCATACTTGAATAAATCATCCTGGGAGAATATTTTATGAGGAGGACCCCCCCCCCATGCAATTGAAACAACACTAAAAATACATTACTGGCTATGAAACTAATCTATGACTTTCATATGAAAGCTATAACCCAGTTATAACCTAAGAATATGGGTAAGGGAGAGAGGGAGGAGAGGGAGGGGGGAGGATGGGCAGAGGGAGGGTGATTGGTGGGATTACACCTATGGTGCATCTTACAAGGGTACATGTGAAACTTAGTAAATGTAAAATATAAATGTCTTAACACAATAACTAAGAAAATGCCAGGAAGGCTATGTTAACCAGTGTGATAAAAATGTGTTTGTAAAACCAGCATATGGTACTCCATGATCACATTAATGTACACAGCTATGATTTAATAATAAAAATAAAATAAAATAATAAAAATACATTACTGGGATCTGATCAAACTAAACAGCTTCTGCACAGCCAAGAACACAGTACATAAAGCAAGCAGACAGCCCTCAGAAGGTGAGAAGATATTTGCAGGTTATGTCTCTGACAAAGGTTTAATAACCAGAATCCACAGAGAACTCAAAGGTATTAGCAAGAAAAGAACAAGTGATCCCACCAGTGTGGGCAAGGGACTTGAAGAGAACGTTCTCTGAAGAAGACAGACGCACAGCCTACAGATACATGAAAAAATGCTCATCATTCTTAATCATCAGAGAAATGCAAATCAAAACTACTTTAAGATATCATCTATCCAGTAAGATTAGCCCACATCACAAAATCCCAAAACCATAGATGTTGGTGTGGATGTGGAGAAAAAGGAACACTTCTGCACTGCTGGTGGGAATGCAAACTAATACATTCCTTTTGGAAAGATGTTTGGAAATCACTTAGGGATCTAAAAAAAGATCTGCCATTTGCTCCTGAAATTCCTCTATTAGGTATCCAGAAGACCAAAAATCACTTTATAAGAAAGATATTTGCACCAGAATGTTTATTGCAGCCCAATTCATAATTGCTCATTCATGAAAGAAGCCCAAGTGCCCATCGACCCATGAATATTATGTGCCCATCAACTCAATCAATATTATGCAGCCTTAAAAAAAAGATGGAGCTTTACATCTTTCACGTTTACATGGATGGAGCTGGAACATATTCTTCTTAGCAAAGTATCTCAAGAATGGAAGAAAAAGTATCCATAATGTACTCAGCCCTACTATGAAACAATTTATAAGCACCCACACTTCATATGAAAGCTATAACCCAACTACAGCCCAAGATGAAGGGGAAAGAGGAGGGGGAGGGGATGGAATGGGGGAGAATGGGTAGAGGGAGGGTAATTGGTAGGACCACACCTATGGTGCATTTTACAAGGATATATGTTAAATCTACTAGGTATAGAATATAAATGTCTTAACACAATAACTAAGAAAATGTGGTGAAGGCTATGTTAACCAGTTTAATGAAAGTATTTCAAATTGTATATAAAACCAGCACATTGTACACCATAATTGTGTACTCAGCCCTACTATTACTTGATAATGTACATAGCTATGATTTAATAATAAAAAAAATAACTTCCACTGCCACCTCTTCTCTCTCTGATACATACAGAGTGAAAGGTTTAGTCAAGTCCAGGAGGCCAAGTGTCAGAGCTATCATTAGCTTTTCTTTAATGGCTTGGAATGCTTTTTCCTGGGGGGCCTCCCACACTAAGGGGCTCCTTATCACACACACCCCACTTTGTGGCTTCATACAAGGGTTAGCAAACACAGCAAAATTCAGGATCCATAGGCAACAGAAGCTGACTGCCCATAAAAATTCTCACAACTGCTGCCTGGCCTTTGGAAAAAGCAGGTCAAAAGTCACCTGCTTTCTCTCCAGTCCCAAGCTCCTCTGGCCTTTTACTATGGTGAATCCCAGATATCGTATTTGTTGCTGGCCTAACTGTGCTTTCTTTCTGGAAATTTTATATCCACAGTTCTCTAAATGTTTTAATGAGCACATCCTTTCCTAGTCTCATGGCCTAATAGTAAATCACGCACATATTGCAGAAAGGCTCACTATAACTGCTGGACAGGAAAGGTTGACCGGTCCCTGGCCAGTGCTTCCCCCAAGATTGTAGGGGAGTTTTTGAACCCTTATGACAACCTAATCCAGGTATGTTGTCGAACAATACCCTTTGGGGAGTCTTCCCACTAGAAGGCAAACAGAGCCTTATTAGACTTACTAGAGCCACTCGGACAATAAAGAAGGCACCTTTTAAATGTAAACAATAAACCAAGCAACCTCTGCAGATACCAAGCTAAGAAGAGTGTATGGGTTTGGCAGCGTCAAGTTCAAGGTTACAGTAGCTTGATTGACCAGTCTCAAGTCCTGTACAGGGTGATACTCTGAGGTCCCCAGCTTTGGTACCAGCAAAAGAGGGGTGTTTCATCGTGACTGGCAGGGGCGAATAATTCCATAAGATCTTAGCCTGTTTAAAGGAGCCTGAATTCCCTCAAATGCCACCATTGGCATTAGGTACTGCCTTTGACTGACAGGTTTTGCCCCTGTCTTTAGTTCCACATACACAGGTTCCTGGTTTATAGCCAGACCAGGGGGTTATCCTCTGTCCATGCCTTAGGCCACTTAGCAATTAACTCTGACTCTAAGTTTTCTTGTTCTAAACTCATGAATTATCTCCATTCTTCTTCCTGAGGCATGGTTACAGTTAACAATAGATGTGGTGTAGGAACCTTGAGATCAACAGTTCCCTTGTCAGTAAATGTTATTGTAGCCCTCAGTTTACTTAGTCTCTTCCTAATAAAGGTAATGGGCAGTCTTTATTAGGGAGAGAAACTGGTGAATTACTTGATGTCCTCCAATGCTGCAGGTTCTAGGTAGATAGAAAGGTTGGGCAGCTCTGTTTCCAGTTGCTCCAATTACTATTTCTATGGTCTTGGAGGAGAGAGGGGCTATAGGATTAGTCTCTACAGAGTATTCTGCACCAGTATCTACTAAAAAGTCCATATTCTTGCTCCCTACTTTTATTCTAACCATAGGATTAGGGTGGGCAGGGACTCCTGAGCTCGGTCCCCTTTCGTTCATAAGTGAGTCTATAGCTAGATTGAAGGCAGCTGTCATTTCACTAGATGGTGGCGGGGGGCAGTGTTAGGTTCCACCTCCTCCCCTTAAGCAGCCAACAGACATTCATTCTTCCAGTGGTCTGTTTGCAGGTGGTACACTGGTCTCTTTGCAGTAGAAAAGGGGGATTGCTTGGTGTCCCTCATCCTCTTCCTCTATAGCTGCCTCTTCCTCTGCCCCCCATTGCTGCTGCTATGATATTAGCTTTATGTCTCAACTGCCTGGTTTCTTCCTTTTGTGCCTCCCTCTTAGAAGCAGCATCCCTGTTTGCAAATATACTTGTAACTATAGAAAGAAACAAGAGGTACCATTGACCTCTTATTGTTTCTGAAGTTTTCTCCTTATGTCTTTTACACTTTGGCTTGCAAAAGCCATGTTTACCATGCTCAGGCTCTCCAGCTCATCTGGGTCAAAGGGAGTGTACATGCCGAATGTTTCACATAAGCACTCATAAAACTGTCCTGGACTTTCCTCTTTTCCTTGCAAAACTTCATGCACTTTATGAAGGTTAGTGGCTTTTTGGGTCCCTTTCTGTAAACCTGGCAAAATTTAATCTCAGTATCGGGTCAATTTTTGCACTCCTTGCAGGTCACTGGGGTCCCACTGAGAGCCCTCACCAGGCAGATGAGCCCATGTATACTCCTGAGGGTTTTGATAATCTCCCAGGGCATTTTCCACTAACTACTTTGTTGCCACCTGCAATACCCGCCTGCCTTCATCAGTACTAAACAAGTACATTAAAAGCTGATGGCAGTCTGCCCACATGGGATGGTGGGTTCAAAATATTGTGTACATGAGCTCCACTACTGCTTGTGGCTTTTCTGTATAAAAAGGTGTGTCGTTTTACCAGTTTAATAAGTCCGTGGAGATGAATGGTTACCCTCCTTTCTTGCCAGTGTCCATCCTCTTCTGGACTGGCATATGAGGTTTCTTGGGTGGCATCTGTATGCCAGGCCTTGGTCTCAATCTGGCAGCTAGTGGAGTAGTTTCACCCCTTTCATCTCCTTCAGACTCTCCTGAGACTGCTGGGCTCTGAGTGACTGCTGGGTTGTCTTACATTGCCTGGAATATAGAGTGGTATGTCACATCTCATTCCTGACACCACTTGTCAGGGCCCAGGACTGGCCAGGTCTCGGGCCCAGCTTAACTAGGTTCCGGACGCCGACCGCTGAGTTACCTTGATCGGGTACAGTTTCTCTTAGGTACCTGAGGGCTAACTACTTTAGCTGAAAAGAGAGAGAATATCTTAGCGAGAGTAAAGCAGTCTTCTTAGAAATAGATCTTAGTCTTTAGTAGAGCTTGGTAATCTTCAGTAGAGAGACGCCGTGCTGGCGTCCTGCAGGCAGGAGAGGAGACAGAGTCAGGGTAAGCGGGTCCGTGATAGAATGCGCATGCTCCCAACTGCCTGCTCCTCCAGCCTAATATAAGGCTGATCTCGTGCCTCTCAACTACACAGGTGTAGAGACTGCCAATTCACCACTGCTCTCATCTCGTGAGCTCTCTTGCTTGTTAGGAGAGCTAAATCCCTCTCCTTGCCCTTTTCACTAAGGTGTTCCATTGAGCTATACAGGTATTTCTTATAACTCTCACTCCTCCTAGCCATAGGCTATACGGGCTGCTACAGTGGTGGCCTTATCTGTATTCAGGTGGGTCCTCTGAACTGGGATCCACTAGTATTTGACCTTTTGTCACCAGGTCTTTTAATCTTTTGTTTTTCTGATTTAGCTACCATTGCAATTGCCACCTGTCCTCTCAGCCAAAGGGTTGACTCTAAAACTAGTGTCAGCCAAGTGTCTATGGATGGGAACTGGTCACTATTCTCCATACCTTCTTTACTAGACTTACATCTAAACTCCCTTCCAATGGCCAGCCTAGGCCAAAGGATGGCCATTCTAGCTCACAAAGCTTTCTCAACCTTTTAGGGGTCATACTAACTCCACAGTCTCCTACAAAGCCTTTTTTAAAATTCTGAACCATTAACCCTAGGGAATTTCCTCAGATGGCGCAGGATCCATTCCTGTGGCACAAAGAAGATCTCTCAGGCACTGGTCTGACCGTGCCTCTTGTGAGGCTTTAAGGAGCTTCTGAGCTAAGGTGCACCCATATAAGCCCAAGGCCTATGCCACCACACAGCAAGTCACCAGTATGCCCTATGACATCTCCATGGTACTGCAGGTTAGGGCCCAATTTAGCTCCATAACTGTGACCAGTCATGGAGCTATACAGTCACTCACTCTTTCACACACCACTTATTCACAGAGGTTAAACAATTCCTCCCAATCCCTTTTATTTTTGTTGAGGCCCTCTGCCTCCTCCTGTTTCTTTTAACCCCTGAGGCTCCCTCCCTCATGGAGGCCTCCTACCTCATGGAGGTCAATTCTTTTTCCTGTCCCTTTTTACTGAGGCTCCCCCCTCAAGGAGGTGATCAAACTCCTCTTCCACTCTTTGGAGTGGGCTTTACTAGTATTATACCGCTTTTTTAATCCAGTTCTTACCTAAGTCTGGACGTACTCTTCCCCTGTATATTAATTCCTCTGTTGGTGAGCTGCCGCTGCAGAGGACCACCATGGCACCTCCCTGACATTCTGCTAAGGGCACCTCTCTGTATAATTTGCACAGGAGCACTCTTAGGGAAAGGCGTCAGTCAGGGCACTGGGTAGTACCCCCAAGGGGTGCTACGCCCAGTGTGGGGAAGCCCCCAGAGTGTCTCAGTCCTAATCCCCCTGCTTGTCTTCCTAGTTAGGAAACCAAAAATGTTGCAGGAAAATGGTGAAATAAAACAGACATATACTTACACCAACAATATAGAGGAAGGAACCTTTAATTGATGGCGAGAACTCAGGTGCCTCGAGGCGTGAAATGCTGAGTTCTAGGGAACAGTTTTGTTCCAAACTCTTTCATACCTTTTTTTTTTCTTCAGTTCAATATCAACTACATAGTTATGGCTACAAATGTTAAAAACCAGAATATTGTTATTAATTACCGAATCTTTTTTTTCTTTTGCTTTTCAAAATTATCTTAGCTCAGTGCAAAGTTTATTCTTATCTTTAGAAAAGGAGTTCTTCTGCAGCTGCCTGATGCTTTCTCAGGATCACTAAGAAGTATAAGATTTATTTCAGCTTCTTCAGCACCACAACTGGCCCCTTGTTGCCTTCATATCCATGTAAATCCTGTTGATGATCGAGACTTCTAGGGAACAGAAGTGCCTCCATAGGAAGTGTCTACACACACGGAAACATAGAAACACCCATGCCCTGGAAAATGGGCTAAAATTCTAACTCAAACAGGTGTCTCTCATGTCTATGTTTTGTGTCTTACCAATCACCCTGGACCCTTATTTTGGTCTCCTCCTATTCACCCTATAGGTGAGGGAAAAAGTGTCTACTTCACTTCTGAAGGAGGTTGAAAGAGGAGTTCATGGTAAGGTGGTCAACAAAAACATACTTTACATACAATTATAAGAGGGACTTTACCTAACAATTGTAAGCAGTGTGACCTGGTTCTTTGCACCTTCAAGGATTCCCCAACAATTAAAAAATAATAATAAATAAAAATAAAGATAAAAAAACAACATTAACTTTAGAGATTTCCCACTTTATGGTCGATAAAGGCAATTGGGGGACCTGAAAGGCATTGCTATAGGGAGTACATGTTCTAGAAGGAATGAATTTAGACTAATCAATGCTGTGGTAATAGCGACACCTAGAGGAATGTCACTTCATAACTTAAATAGGAGTTCCTTGAAGGACCCCTTATGTCCATCAAACCAGCTGCCTGGGGCCTACAGGAAGGTAGAAATTTCATTTACTACCATCTACAAGAGCCTAGCATTTTATATTCTGTGGCCTCAATACAGTCCATCCTCATTATCTGAAGTTTCCATATTTGAGAATTCACCGATGAGTTAAAACTTAACCAATACATGCAGTGCTTCTGCAGGTATTCATAAACATGCATAGAGCAGCAAAAAAAAAAAAAAAAAAATTCAATAATCTGATACATGTGCTCCCAGATGAGGTCAGATAAGGCAATGCTCTTCCTTCACATCTCATCTCTCATACTATAAAGAAGTGTCTTTTTTGCACTATATTTAGTACCATGTTGTTGAAATTTCTGTTCTTTTTGTTAATAATTTCACTGTTCACACTTTCTGGGTGACAGACACAAGTACGACTCAGACTTTTGATTGTATCTTACAAACACAAATAATATAACCTAATCATATGTATCCCTACACTAACCCAAAATGTTAAAAAAAACAATAATTCCACTGTTTAAAATGAAAAGCACAGTGCTAAAGTGCAATCTAGTGTTCCTATACTGTGATGTGCCTATGGAGAAATATGTGTTTTAGAGTTACAATGCTGTTGTCCATCAGTTCAGTGTAAATTCACAAATGATATACACTGAAGTGTCTTTAAACAGAAATACACATAAAACAAGGTTATATACTGACTAGTTGATAAAACCGTTGTGACCAGAGGCTTGCAAAAAGTGAGCCACTGACTTAGAGTTAATCCCTGTAGGGTAAAGAAATCTGAGATATCCAAAATATAAAGCAGGGTGTTATAGACTGAACTGTGTCCCCCCCGCCCAGATTCATAGGTACAATGTTTAATAGTCACTAATTCAGTGCTCATAGTGACTTTACAGAACGTAACTACCACAAATAACAAGAATCAACTGTCTTTATGAAGATATCTGTTATCTTGTGAATTAGTCTGCCAGTGCTGCCATAACAAAATACCAGAGACTGGGTGACTTAATCGTATTTTCACAATTCTAGAGACTAGAAGTCTGAGGCCCAGGTGCCCGCAGTGTTAATGATGAGACCTCTCTCCTCAGCTTGCAGATGGCCATTTCCTCGCTCTTTCCTCACCTGGCAAGAGAATAAGTTCTCTGGTATCTCTCTCTTCTTATAAGGACACTAGTCTTATCGGATGAGGACCCTATCCTTATGACCTCTTTTAAACTCAGTTACCTCCCAAAAGAGCCTTTCTCCAAATACAGTCACAATGGTGGTTAGGGTTCTAACCTGTGGATCACAGGCAATGGCCCAAGAGTTTGCAAAAATGTACTCACTGATGGGGCCATTTTTTGGTCAGGGCATCTCGTGCTAAGATTGACTCCCTTTGTTCCTGTCCTTTAGCAAAAAAATCCTGGTTAAGGAATAGACAGAAGTTATATGTATGATGGTAACAATCTTATCTGTGGTATACACACTCCCAGTGCTATTCACTCAGTTGCTCCCAAGGAGCTCCTCACGTAGCCAAAGGGGTCTGGGAGAGGTGTGACCTCCTCTCAGCACATTGGCATCTGGCAAGGGACTGAAGACAGGTGAGACCATGCTTTCCTGCATGCAGGATATGCCACGGGAGAAGACTTGGCTCCATCCTGTATCAAGAAGGCTTAAATAACCACCCTGAGTTCATGGGGTTCTGATTTCATGATGCAAAGCATATTGAGCAACCAGGATAGAGGATCACAGGCTCAGGGTGTATAAGAGCCTCTATTTTGTGGACAGATCAGTATATGGCCAGCAATTGCTACGTTAATAGTGTACAATGCAAAACTCAAAAGGGCAGTTTCTTGCATGAGAAGCCCATGGCAAACTTACAGCCCTCACGGCTGGCCAGAGACCACAAGGGTCTGGAGAGGAGATTACTACATGTTCTACAATGAAAGAACCTCTCATGGCACTAACATGACAAGCAAAGCCACGTTGAATAGGGGTTTTGAATTAGGAGAAGTACCAAATGCTTCTTTTTCCTTTCTCATCAGTTCCTGGGCCACAGGCCACCATGGAGGTGCACTTTGATCATCATAGATGTCAGGAAAGTACAACAGTACCAAGGAAAGCAGCAGCACAGGTGACGGGCAAGGTTACTACCTTTGCCTAAACAACTATTAGCTAATGCAATTAGGGTTCCATGCTTAATTCTCCTTGGGGACAGTGGCCTCCTCCCTTTCCAAAAACCTAACAAAGGGTCATTACTGTGCCTATTCCAGAGTTGCACAATCACAAACAATGTATGCGTGTCTGTTCCAAGCAGCCAGTAACAGTAACTAGGCTAGATGCATTGGTCACTGCCCAAAGGTCACTAGCCTGACCCCCAGTAAGTGGAATTCAAGTGCTGACCAGTTAGGGCATATGTTGTCACTGTCTTCATAGGTAGAAGCCTCAGAGAACACCTGCCAAATACAGGTCAAACTTGATGGTATACAACAAAGACAACACAGTGCTACACAGCCTAAGAGTACTCCCAACAGCTGATAGCATCATCCCAGACAGCCTTCACTGTATCATAGAACTAGTCAGTTATCTAAGGGGCAGTTAGTTAAAGCTAACCATATGTCCTTGGTCATGGTTGGGCAATCCAGTATGATGACTCTTATTTTAATAGCTTCCACTGGTGAACGAGTGATTTCTGCCTTAGGGTTACTGGGATGGAACCCAGTAACCCCTTTGTTAGGTTTATGGAAAGGGAGGAGACCACTGCCCCCAAGGAGAATTAAGCATGGAAACCAAACACAGGACACCCAACACTTAACAGATGAGAGACACAGCAATTTACTGGCCTCAAATATTAACAGCTGGAGGAGGAAGACACACAGGATTTACACTCATGAACTTAATGAAAAACCAAGGGCTATGGGAACCAGGCTTTGTAGTATCAAGAGGGTGAGATAATCTTTGGTTTCTGAAGGAGGATGTGATTGGCTTATTTGAATAATTCCATGGTTGACACAGAACTGAAACCACCACTGAGAGATAAGAAAGAAATGCACCTGGTCTATTAGATAAGGAAGGTTGTTTGGCTAGGAGACCTTATTCAGGAGCAGAGTGTGGAGGAGACTTACGGTTAGACCATTTGAGGCCCTCCCATCCTACCAGATGTCAAGGCAGCTCATATTAATGTTCGTTCTCGTATCACACCCCTTCTCTCTCTCTCACACACACACACACACACACATACGCGCGCGCACGCGCGCGCGCACAGCTGCCGGAGTAGGTGACTGAAGAGATCTACTGGGGGCTTCATCCCTGGGGATGGACAGGTAGGCCCTAGGATGAAGGCATCCCAGGGAGCGACTAGCATTTCAGTAACATGTGGGCTTATTCCCATCCCCATCCCCCTCTAGCAGATGGACAGAAGGGCAAATGAGCAAGATCTCCCTTAGCTAACTCCTTCCAAGTGACCGTCTGCCCTCCCCACTGTGGCAGGCTGACGGCCCTACTTACCAATAAAAGAGGTCCAGGACAGCGTTAAATCCTTGGAAGACGGGGTGGAATTTCGAGGTAGGACCGAATATCCAGGTCCTCATAAGCAGCAGAGAACAGAGGCTCAAAGCTGGCCTCAGAGGCCTCGGAGCTCCATAGGACGGAGGGCATGGGGGATGACTGCAGACTGGAAAGAGGAGGGAGGAAGGGGGAGCACCACCACAGTAGCACCAGACGAGAGGGAACTAGGTGGGAGGTACCAGCTATTCCGCAAAGAGTTATCTCTAACCTCCACAACAGCAACGTGAGTAATGGGGAGTGGGACGGGCAGGGGTCAGTCAGGAGGCTCGAGCCCAGGAGTGGCCACAGAAGTAGCTAAAAAACAACTGTACTCCACGTGGTGCCACCAGGACACGTGGCTGCAACTGCACAGGCGCTGAGCACCAGGCTTGGCTGACTCTGCTCTTCCAGGCTGCAGCCTGCCTTGCAAATCTGGCAAGTTCTAGAAGCCAGACAGAAAAGGCTCAGAAGAGCATCTTGGTCTTCAGTTTGTCTGCCCCATCCCTCTTCTCCTTCAGACCTCTACCATCTTTCCAGGGCCAGGGCCAACTGCAACTAGGGGTACTCTGCCCTGTGCCTTTTCAAAAAATGCAAAGTGGTTATTCTCTGGGAACAGCGCACGCCCTAGAGTTTTTTTCTTGTGGAGAAGGGAATATAGTGACTTGATTGCCATGGCTAACTCTGTGTTTTGAAAGACCTGGAAACCTTTAGGGATCGAAGGTACTGCTAGTCATTCCCAGATCCTTGAGCCTCTAGTAAACCTGAATGCCTTTCCTTTGAATGGGGTGAAAGAGAATCGCCAATCAACAGGGCTTTGGCCCCAGCAGGAGTACTTCTCTATGAGTACAGAAATTGGGATACCAGAGCCCAAAAATTGCCTGAAATTTTAAATTTCTCAGAGTGCTCTTTGCTCCAAGTTTCAGTCCCCAGGACATAGCTCAGAGAACTGGAAGGGTAGTTCACCAACTAAGATCACCCCAAGATATCACCTTATCCTTTAGCCAGGAGACACAGAATTGAAGCCAGGGTTCTTGGCTGACACCACACAAAAGAAAAAAGAAGGCAAATGTTACTGCATCTGATCTTCAAGGGAATTAGCCCATGGAAAACAAGCCATTCCAATGACCCAGTATCTGTCCCAGACATATGGGAAAGACTGGCATTTTAACTACCCTGAACACTGCCCCGTGGAACAGACAGATCTCAGAGGATGAGGTTATGCCTCCATTCAATCCCCTTCATCCTTCCTATCTCAGCAGATAAAATGAGTTCAGAAAGAGGCTTTTCCAGAGCCCATGCTGGGCCTCCTACAGCATGCCATTTAGAAGTGTTGAAATCAAAATGGATTTCAAGTTCTTCCTGGTTAACTCGAACTTTCAAACACAAAAATAATGTTCTTCCCCTTGCAGTATTTGGTGAAATGAATTGGGACTGCTTGTGCCCAGCATATTGCAAAGCTTCAGTTACCTGGAACTCCTGGGAATGGGTGAGTGTTTCACACAGTTAAGAATTTTAACTCTTTCCTAACCCCACCCCCTATCTTAGCCTATTTGTGGTGTTATGAAGGAATACTTGGGTATTTTATAAAGAAAAAAGTGCAGTGGTTCATGCCTATAATCCCAGCTCCCTGGGAGGCTGAGGTAGGAAGGATCCCTTGAGCTCAGGAGTTGGAGGCCAGCCTGAGAAAAAACAAGACTCTGGTCTCTACTACAAATAGAAAAAATAGCCCCCAGGGATTGTGGTGGGCGCCTATAAGTTCTAGCTATTTAGGAGGCGGAGGGAGGAGGATTACTGGAACCCAGGAATTTGAGGTCACTGTGAGCTAGGCCGACGCCATGGCACTTTAGTCTGGGCAACAGAGTGAGACTCTAGAAAGAAAACGTGGTTTATTTAGCTGGTGGATCTATAGGCTATACAGAGATTGTGGCACCAGCACCTGCTTCTGGCAGGGGCTTCAGGTTGCTTCTACTCACTGAGAGGTGAAGGTATATGCAGAGATCACATGGCAGGAGGAGGGAGGTTCCAGATTTCTTTTAAACAACCAGCTCTTGTGGGAACTAATAGAGCAAAAACTCTCTTATAACACAAGGATGGCATCAAGCCATTCCTGAGGGATCTGCCTCCAAGACCCGAAGACCTCCCATTAAATCCCATTTCCAACACTGGAGATCAAACTTCAACATGAGATTTGCAGGAGTCAAACTTCCAAACCATAGTGCCCTCCCTTTGTTTTTGTTTTGTTTTGTTTTTATCATTTTAGAATCTTAAAAAAAATGCAGCATATTTCCCTACCTTATTGTAACCAGTAGAACATCCTCACACCTTCTTTTCCCTTTTCCTCCTCCGTACACTTCTATCTTCCACTGCAGCAAATGCTTCCTTCCCAACTGAGATCATCCCTCAGGAAAAAAGGTGGGAGGAACCACGTATCACTGACCATCATATACACGTACAGGAATGGGTCAGATGAACCCACCCTCACTGCTGTTCATCCTGTGCCCCTGGCATCCTTGTAGAGACAATCCTTGCTTGTCGACCACAGAAGGGCCATTTTAGGTCTTTTTGTTCAAGCACCTGAATTGTATATGTAAGGAAACTGAGGTCTAGAAAAGGAAGAGGGATTTTCCCAAAGTTTTGTAGCGGCAGAGACCAAAACTAGAACTCTATTTCCCAGGTTTGCCTGCTTCGCTAATTGTTTTTTAGTAAAAGTTGGCCTTGACTGTTATTTCCGGCAACTACCAGCAGGTGGGAGTAGATCTGTTTGGTTGGAAGCAAATTGTTCCCAGCACTCTAGAAACAAATTTCACAGTCAGCCCTTCAGTTGTCAGGGAAAGCAAGCCTGAAACCCAAAGTTTTGTTCCTATGTGCCATTGTACTGTAGAGATTGCCAAAACCCTGCTGGCATGTCCAAAGGCAACAAGAAATATGCAAATCCCACTATTATTTGTAATTGTTGTGTTTTTGTCTAGTTAATTTATTGGAATGTCTATAAATATCTAGATTGAATGGCCTTAAACCTGAATATGGGATCATGGTGTAGGGAAAAGACCATTGACTTAGGAAATTAGTTCTGTGTTGTGACCTAGCTCTGCCACACAATGGTAAATACAATCATGCATCGTTTGACAGGGACACATTCTGAGAAATGTGTTGTGCAAATGTCTTCATTGTGCAAACATTACATGTGCTTACACAAACCTAGATGGTATAACCTACTACACATCTAGGCTATATGGTTAGACTATTGCTCCTAGGCTAAAAACCTGTACGGCATGTGACTGTACTGAATACTGTAAGCAACTATAACACAATGGTAATTGTGTAATGGTAATTCATGTATCTAAACATAGAAAGGGTACAGTAAAAATATGGTATAGAAGATAAAAAAATGGTATACCTGTGTAGGGTACTTAGTGGGAATGGAGTTTGCAGGACTTGAAGTTTCTCTGGGTGTCAGTGAATAAGTGGAAGTGAATGTGAAGGCCTAGGATGTTACTGTATGCTGTAGACTTTATAAACATTGTAAATTTTATAAAATGGCTTTCTTCAATAATAAATTAATCTTATCTTACTGTAACTTTTTCAGTTTATAAACTTTTTTTGTAAATTTTTTGGCTCTCATAATACTTAGCTTAAAACACATTATAAAGCTGTACAAAAAAATTTCTGTCTTTATTCTATAAGCTTTTTCCTATTTAATTTTTTTTCCTTTTATTTGTTTTTGTTGTTGTTGTTGTTAAAAACTAAGACACAAACACACAGATTAGCCTAGGCCTATGTAGGGTCAGGATCATGCATATCACTGTTTCGGGGCGGCAATAACACCCACAGATGCTGTCAACTCCTAGGATATGAATTCCTCCTTCTGGATACCTCCTCAAGGACTTACATGAGGTTATTTTACAGCTAACTTTTTTTTAATAAGTATGAGTACACTTTAAAATAACAAGAAAGAGTATAGTATAGTAAACTCAAGGCTCTAGGAATTTTTCAGCTCCATTATACTTTGAGGGGGCCACTGTACCATATTCAATGCATCATTGACTGAAATGTCTTTATATAGCACGTGACTATATTCCAGTTTGCCTGGAGTGTAAGGTGATTTGGAAGATAAGAAAAAGAGGTTAAGAAGCAGGAGAATTGGCAGCATCTGGCCTAGTGAGGGCCACACACTCAGTGTACATACAATAAATACTTGTTGAGTAAATAAATGAAACTAGAAAGTTTTGGGCCTGGATGTCAAAATTATGAAATTTGATTTCTGTTTTAGGGTCCATAGTAAGCTTTTGAAGGATTTGTGCAGAAGAAAGACACAATATTGTGTTGCCTTAGGAAGAAATTTGTAGTTACTTTGTGAAGGAGGGGTGAGAAGGAAGGAAGACTACAGACAAGCCAGCAATTAGAGGGCATTATGCACCTCTTTGGTGCTGGCAAACTAGGTAATTTGGACTAACCATTCCAACGAGGACATGTTAAAAAAAAAAAACCTAGATGAACTATGTAAAGAAATTATCTTTACTAAGAGCTAAGAAGCAATGGGGCAAAAAATCTAGAAGACAAGAACAAAGACAGGAAAACCCAAATGCATTTTTGCCTGAGAGCATTTGCCGAATCCAAAAAAAAGGAGTTGTGAATCTGAGCTATGGTTTTGGTGGCCTCATGGGTAAAGGGGACAAAACTTGAAGCCCAAGGCCCAAATGAGGATGGGATCTAATAGTCCTTCATCCGCTTTCAGCCTAGACTCTGAATGGCCACCCCTTTGTAATTATGGTGAACCAGAAGTAACCAGTCCTTGCATGGCCTCGTAGTCTAGCTACCAATCACCTGGGCAGCCCAAGTGATTGAACCTGAACTTAAATTAAAATGGTCTTTGGGAGGTAGAGTCTCCAGGCATTTGTCAGAACCAAATGAAAATACTGTCTGCAGGAAGGTTCTGTATTTTTAGGCCCAAAATCAATCTTAAAATAATTTTTTAGGCCAGGTGCAGTGGCTCATGCCTAGCATTCTAGGCCGGTAGATTGCTTGAGCTCAGGATTTTGAGACAAGCCTGCA
Organism: Loris lydekkerianus; assembly: GCA_963574355.1. NCBI lineage: Eukaryota > Metazoa > Chordata > Mammalia > Primates > Lorisidae > Loris > Loris lydekkerianus. The sequence goes on along the minus strand of CAUYPK010060120.1, from coordinate 17,070 downwards.
AGAGTGAGACCCCATCTCTACTAAAAATAGAAAAAGTAGTCAAGCATTGTGGCGGGCACATGTAGTCCCAGCTACCTGGCAGGCTGAGACAAGAGGATCTCTTGAGTCCAGGAGTTTGAGGTTGCTGTGAGGTATGATGCCATGGAACTCTACCCAGGATAACAGAGTGAGACTCTGTCTCAAAAATCTTTTAAAATATAATTTTTCAATAATATATTAATACATAGTCAAAGATAACTAGGCACACAAGGAAAAAATATGTTTTAAGTGATAACCAGGAGAAAAAATAGACAATGAAAACAAATTTGCAAAGACTTTGAGTATCAGAATTGAGACCTAGACTCTAATCACTTTGGTTTCCTACTGTTCAAAAAATAAAAGATACAATTCAAAATATCTTCAATGGGCCAGGCACAGAGGCCTGTAATCCCAGCATTTTAGGAGGCCAAGGCGGGAAGATCACTTGAAGCCTGAAGTTTGAGACCAGCCTTAGCTACATTGTGAGACTCCATCCCTACAAAAAATAGAAAAAATTATCTGGGCATAGGAGCATGAGCTAGTAGTCCCTGCTACTCTGAAGGCTGATGCAGGAGGATCACTTGAGTTCAGGTATTTGATGTTGCAGTCAGCTATGATGATGCCACAGCACTCTAGTCAGGGCAACAGAGCAAGACCCTGTCATTCATACATATGCATGATGTCTTCAGGGAAAGAAAGACAAAAGCCATAAAAATGACATAGCAATGTGAAAAATAATCAAATAGAACTTCTAGAACTAAAAAATATGAAAGTTAAAAATTTAATGCTTACATTTAATACATGTCCAAACACAACTATTAGATAATAATAAGTACAATGGAGAAAAATAAACTTAAGAGAGAATTATTGAAGTGAAAGATAGCTTAGAACAGTGGTTCTCAAGCTTCCTAATGCTGTGGCCCTTTAATACAGTTCCTGGGGGTCGCAACCCACAGGTAGAGAACCACTGGCTTAGAAGAAATCATCAAGAATTCTGACACAAGAGACAAATCATATGGAGGGGGAAAGGATGACAGACACAATGACTGGAAAAGAGAAATCTAACATTATTTAATTTAAGAAGACTCTGGAGAAAGGGGGAAGACTATGGACAAAACTTTTGTAGAACAAATGAAAAGCACTAACTAATCCACAGATTCTAGAACTTTAATGGATGCTAGACAGGATAGGTAAAATGTGTCAATGGAAAAGAAGCCATACTCTGTAAAATAATGTAAAGAAGTTAAAATGTGTCAAACGGTTTATGAACCTAGTGTATGATGCCCCATGATCATATCAATGTACACAGCTATCATTTAATAAAAAAAAAAAAAGAAGTTTATTCTGAGCCAAATTTGAGGACTGAGAGGTTTAGGGATAGAGTCCTGCCAGAGTCTGCAAGGAGAGGAGGCCAATCCAGGGATTAGTATAGGCTTTATTTTAAAGGAGCAGAATGGAGTCTGGCCAGAAGTCAGCTCAGCTCACAGAGTTTCAAGAGACTTTTATTAGTGTAGTTGGAATGAGGGAGGGGGTCATGAGAAATGAGAGAAGTCATCTTTTCTGCAAAGTGAAAGATGCTGTGTCTGAGACTGATTTTAGAATTACTGCCTTCTACAAAAGGTGTTAAACTTTCAGGAAGGCCTTATCTCTAGCGCCAGCCAGGACCAGGGTTGGAGATCTAGATACTTCCCAGAAACACTGGCCCTAAAGCATTTCAGGAGGGTGGGGTGGAGGTGGCTGTGGTCATGCCATTTGGTCTCTGACCTGCTTTCTATCACTAGCTGTCCTCCCAGGATGGCTGTACTCTTGTCAGGGTCATGGGGATTTACAAAAGTATGGGAAAGGGATTGCTGTAATCATGCAATCTGGTTTCTGGCCTGGTTTCTTTCTCTACTTGCTTCCCAACTAGCTATACTTTTGTCAGAGTTCTGAGGATTTCTTCCCCACTCCTCATCACCTTTTATTTTAGGGAATAGGGGCACTATAATCTCTGAAAACTACTTCCTGCTGGAGGGGGGCATAGACTTAAGGGGCACAGAGGGGAATTATTGGAGTTGGAAGTATTTTGGTGTTGTCTTGAACGAGTCTCCTTAGAACAGTGGTTCTCAACCTTCCTAAGGCCATGATATATTTTCATTGTTACAAAAGGGTCGAGACCCACAGATTGAGAACCGCTGCCTTAGAAGAAGGACCTGAGAGACATGTTGTTGTGTTAAGCTTCCAACTGTGTTTTGAATGAACTGCGTTGCAGTTTCTCAAAGGAGCGAAGGAGCGGACTTAGGGAGATACAAAGTAATAAAGGAATTAAAGGGGTAATTAGAGGTAGGACCCAGGGGACCCACCTTTGTGAGTCAAACCAAAATTGCCAGCTGTTTTCTTTTTGTCTTCAGAGGTTGGCAGCCCGTTCTGCTAATTTCTTGGCCGCATCTCTGATGAGTCCAGACAGGTTGACACAGAAGCAGCATTCTTCATCTAGGAACAAACATAAGCCTCCCTTTTCTGCAGTGAGAAGGTCTAAACTATGTCTGTTTTGGAGGATTATGGCTGCTGAGGAATCGATTTGGTCTTGCAGTTTTTTAAGGGTCTGGGATATTGTTTCTAGGCTTTCTTGTAGGTCTTGTGATAATACATGAAAGAAATGTAAAGAAGACCCTATGCCTCTGACTCCTGTTTGGATCCCTGTGGCTATCCCCAGGGCAACAAGGAATGGGATTAGAATTGGGGTTCTTTTGGGCCTGACTTGTGTTTTTGTTGGAATGGGTAGAGATTGATTAGGAGGGGCAATGTTAATATTAGGAGACAGATATGCAAGAGTGCAGGTGCCTGTCCAGTTGCTGAATAGGCAAGAATATGTTTTGTTTCGATAAATAAAAAATAGACCTTGTGTTAAACATGAGCTAAGGTGGAATGAAAAGAGGTAGAGAAAATTGTAAGTTCCCCAATGTTGTCCTGGTTCATTGCTCCAGACTGAAAAAGAACCAGCAAGTACCCCGCCCCCAATAAGAGGGGAGATTTTCCCATTGGTCTGTAAAGGGTAGCTGAGAATATGTACCCAGGGGAAGGGCTTTTGAGAGTTATGCTTAGGGCAAGAAAGAGGGGTAACATTATGAAGTTGGGGGGATCATGAGAAGAAAATGGGTTGTAAAAATAATCCATTAGCATGAGGTGACAGAATAATTGACCTGTTGTGATTGTACCTGTTGGAAGGAAGGATTTTGGTGGTATGGTTGCAGAGGCTTGGGGGTAAATTGCCTAGGAAAGGCCCAGAGCCAGCGTGGGTCATGCAAAGAGGGGCTGGAGTTTACAGTGGATGTTATAGCCCCAGAAATTGGAGTTGATGTGTAAGGAGTGAGTGGATGTTTTCTGAAAAAGTTTGGAACAGTTTAATCACTCCTTTGGCTCTAGTGGTAGGATAATTCTCCAGGAGGATGTCCTCTCAGTCAGAGAAGGAGGCTCCCTTCTCTTGTGGTGGGTTAAGTGTTCAGTAGATATTTCCCAGATGTGACCTGGAGCTGGAATGGCAGTGGAGAGAGACAGGAAAATCCAGAATTGGCAAGACAAGGGTGAAGAGGATTGGTTTAGTAGGTTTTGTGTCAGATTGATTATTTTGAGTAGATACTGAGGTGTAACGTCAGGGAATTTTAAAGGGATTAAAGGGGGTATTAAGGTGAGGAAGAAAATTATTCTAGTCAATCCTGCCTTGAGAAACTAATAACATCTCCTTGGAGGTGAAGACCCCAAAGGAATGTGAGAAGGTCTTCAGCGATTAGAAGATCAGATCCTATAGCTGTTCTGGAGGGGGCAGGAGAGGTCTGTAAAACTAGTTTATAACTCAGACTCAGGCTGTGAGATTGGTTTGTAACTTACTTGTGGATGTAAGATGGATTTATGACTCCAACTTACAAATGGACTATGAGATTGATTTATAACTCACAGTTTAGGGCTGGTTGGGATTAACTTCTTCCTCTTCTATGAATAAGGACAAGGGAATGCAAGTTGGGGAGAGGAGGGTAGATTTCCACTCTTGGTTGGCAGCTTCTTCTGGTGCTTTTTTAAGTCTGGAAAAATGTATCCATGAGTTGATGCCCTGTAATCTGGCTGCTATGAGAGTAGTGAGGAGGACTAAAAAGGGGCCAACCCATTTCGGGGATAGGGGCTTAGGTTGGAAGGTTTTGAGATATACCCAATTGCCTGGCTGGAAGGAGACCTCTTTAAAGGTTGGAGTTGGTTTAGGTAAGATAGTATCAGCTATTTGCCTCAGTGAGACTCTAATAGAGGCAAGGTTAGAGAGTTAGTCCCCTAAGAGGGAACAGAGTAATGGAAAGTTTCCCAGGATGAATGGCCTTTCATACATTAATTCAAAGGGTCTAAGGGAGTAGGGTTTTCTGGGACTGATGTGTAGCTGCATTAAGGCAATAGGGAAAAGGTCTTTCCAGTTTTGTTGTTTCCATCATGAGATGAGTGAGGTGGTATGTTTTAATGATTTCCATTCATTTTTTTTTTTCTACCTTCCCCAAGGCTTGTGGTCGGTAGGATGAATGTAAATTCCACTGTATGCCAAGCCCCTGAGAAACTCCTTGTATTATTGGGGAAATAAACACTGGGCCATTATCTGAATGGAGAGTGGTGAGGGGACCAAAATGAGGTATTATTTCATTGAGAAGGGCTTCAATGGCAGTCTCTGCCTTTTCAGGGGAAGAAAGGAAGGCTTCTACACACCCTGTAAATGTGTCTACACATACAAGGAGATATTTTTAGCATTTGACTGGAGGCATACATGTAAAATCAAGTTACCAATTTTTTCCAGGAGTGCCTCCTCATAGTTGGTGGGGATGTGTAATAGGGGGTCTGAGGGAAGTTTGAGGACTGGTTCATGAACAGACTATATAAGAAGTGGTGATTTTAGTTAGATCCTGAAAGAGAGTTGGGCAATGTATGAACAGACTAAAAAGGTGGGTCAGAGGTCAGGGTCCAATGTGAATTTGGTTATGCAGAGATGTTAAAATGGAAATGGCTGATAGTTGAGGAAGGATGATTTTATTATTTCAGGTATACCAACCTTCGTGTATGGTGGTTCCTTTTCCTTTTAAGTGGGTAGTCTCTTGAGAGTATTTTGAAAGGATTGGTAGGAGGGGCAAGATAGTTTGGAGAAAGGAAAGAGAGTCTTGGGCTTTGTCCTTCACATAAACTTTGTTATTGCCCTTGGAAATGTCTGAAGTGAGTTTTTGATATCCCCTGCAGTGTAAGACTGCAACATTGATGGAGAAGGTAATGGCTTCTAGTAATTTAAGAATAAAGGTTTTGTTGATAATAGGGAATCCCTGCATGGTAAGGAATCCACATTCTTTCCATAAAGGTATGTGAGAATGAAGGGTATGGAAAGCGTATTTAGAGTCTGTATATATGTTGATGTTTTGTCCCCGTGCCAATGTTAGGGCATGGATCAGAGCAATGAGTTCAGTCTGCTATGATGTGGTTCCTGGGGGTAACGGGCTGGACTCAATAACAGTTGTGAAGGAGATGATTGCATAGTCTGCTCTAGTAGTGTTTTTAATGCGGGTAGAGCTGCCTTCTATGAACCAAGTGGGTGCTTGCTGATGAAATGGGTGTGTCTTGGAGGTTAGGGAAGGGATGTAAGAAGTGAGAAAGAATGTCTGAGCACTTGTGTGGTGGTGTGGTCGGTGATGGGTCAGGGAATGGCAGAAGTATGGTTTTAAGAGATGCATTGATGTAGGGAGACATTTAGGTTTTCTAGAAAGGTGGCATGGAGGCGGGTTGAGAAAATGATTGCTATTGCCTGGTATATTAACAAGCCCTGAAGTGAATGGGAGTATAATGTGGAGGGGCTGGGTGAAAGTCAATTTGCAGCTTTTGTGGACTAAAAGTGAAGTTGCTACTAGGGTGCGGAGACAAGGCAGCCATCCTTTTATTGTTTTGTCTAGTTGTTTAGAAAAATATGCTTCTTAGCAAAGTAGCTCAAGAATGGAAGAAAAGTATCCAATGTACTCAGTCTTACTATGAAACCAACTTATAGCTTTCTTGTGAAAGCTGCATCTGCTTCTTATTTCAGTTTGACGATTTACTCACATTCTTAGAGAGTTTAACTATTTTTCTGAAATAAAGAAGATGAACTTCTATAAAGCTAAATGCAAATTCCTGAACTTAGGTGCAAATAATGAAATGTACATATTCTTTTACCAGTCACTCTGTGGAGAAAAGAGTGAATACTGAAAAGTCTCTAAACTCATATAAATGAGCAGCAGGAAATGGCATGCAAAAGGAAAAAATATGTTATTCAATAAGGCTACATCAATAGAAAAATAGTAACCAGAACCATGGAGTTGAGGAATCTTTGCTCTAATTTGTCAGAATGGGTCAAAAGCACTATTTCAATTCTGAGTTATGTGTTTTTGTTTTTGTTTTCTAATTTTCTCTATACATATACATGTGTTTATTTTGTTTCCACTTTTTGCCTTCACAAAATTAAAAAGGCTTAAAATTTAATAACAATAGCAATGTTTAAGATAGGGACTAGAAACAAAATGTCGTAAAGAACGAACGAAGATAAATACATTCAGAAAAAAAAAATCAGAAGATTGTTGATTTCGTGGCAGCAATTGTCTGAGTTATATGTTTTTAAGAAAACTCTTAGCCTAGTACAGTTAAATTCAGAAAAGAATAAGCAAAATGGAGACTGATAAAAAAAACCATATCACTTGAGGAAGAACTGAGGAACTGAGAGAGAGAAGCTTGAGAAAGAAGTTTACGAGAGCATATGACTGATTTCTTCATATACGTGAGGACGGTAATTAGAAGACATATTTTGCACACACCAAGAGGAAAGAGGTTAGGTATGGATCCAAGTTATGTATAGATTTTATATCAGGAGAATGAATACTTTAGAAATCAAAAATGGAACTAGGATGACTTGCGATGTAATAACAACCACAAGTCACAAATCTCAAGGGCTGGATAGGAATCAGTCAAGGATATTTGTACATTAATTCCCTTCGAGACCTAAAATCCTGATTAAAGTAAATATTATACTTGGAAACAATTTTCTCTCCTCTTAGATGTTTAGCTTCTTGAGGGTGATAATTTGGCCTTTACCATATTTTAAAAAGTATCCAAATTCTGAATGTAATCCTTGCAGAAATATTCACTGATGTTTTAAAATGACCTTTCACATGTCTGTCCTTTTCTGATTCCCTTCTCCTCTGTCAAGCAAAAAGATAACATATAAAATGTGAATGAAAAGCAAATACTAAAATCTATTCTTTCGAAAAATAGATTATTTTTGTCCTACTTTCCTTGAGGGCTTCTCATTGTTCTGGCTGCTTCTCCAAAGAGGCCCAGTGAAAGCCCAATCAATATAATGTTGTTCTCATAATATATCATCAGACATTCCTCTGGCAGGAACAGGAGGTCAGGAATTGCCCTTTTCAAAAACTTTAATAGGAAATAATACACTGATCCAATTTATGTTAATCAGCCTCAGATGCAAAGCTAGGTCTCTGCCTCCGAGTAAAAAATATACATTTTATAATTCTACAGATAGGAGCAAACGGAAGTGTAGGAAATCAAGTCTGAGAATAAGCACAAGACTGTAAATTAAGAGATTCTGTATCGAACTTCAGCAATGACTGTAAAGTAAAGGTGAAATTTCAGTCAATTCACTTCAATTCTCTGTGCCTCATTTTCATCTCTCACCCAATGGCCCTCTACCACCTGATCTCATGCACTGATAGATTCTTCAGTGCCATGACCTCTTAAGTATAAAAAGATAATGTTTCCCCATAAAGAAACCCTGGTTCCACTTGTAGAAACTCACCAAATCCTTTTTTTCCTTTAACTGTATTCCATTTCTCTCTTCTTGCCTCCTACAAAACACCATGTTATACTATATTATACTATACTATATAAAAATTGAGCCAAAAAAATTAGACTTAATTAAAAGCCAGAATGCTGGCATCCAAACTACACATCATGGCACTTTTTAAAGCAGACTTGTGGATTTCTACTTCCCTCTTAAATTCCTTGGGAGTATTTTAAAATTCAAAATAAGAGAAACATTCCAGGACTCCTCTCAAAGATTCACTATTGGTTTCTTGGGTGGAAAGGAGCATATTATCCCTAGAGACAATGCTGCCTACTCTCCCTAACTTACAAGGCAGTCACAAGGAATTTCTAAAAAGTGATAGAAGTAAAATGTTCTGTAGCTTACTGTGGTAGAGAAGGATTATTATTTAAATCATGAATCTGCTCTTCAGTCAGCTGGGGAAATTTATTTTTCTGAGAAAGAGTACAGAACCTCACAGCAATGAATGTTCTCTTTCTAGCCTGCCACATCAATGTACTTTCCATTGTACCTGTCTATGCCCCGTCAGCAGCCAGTGATTATTGAAATAGTTATTGTAGTAAGAAACCCTTCTTCAGCTTTGTAGAAACTTAATAGCACTACCCCCATTATACAGAGAAAATTCTGATTCTGGATAACATAAACCAATAGTAAAAATACGTTTGTCCAAGAAAGTAGCAGTTATTTCTTTGCCCTCTTTGTTTTCCTGTATGTATTGTGACAGGAATACGGCACGGGAATGGTGAATGTTTGGTTCCTATTTCTATTTTTTTTTTTTTTTATTAAATCATAGCTGTGTACATTGATATGATCATGGGGCATCATATACGAGCTTCATAAACCATTTGACACATTTTCATCCCAATATTCAACATAGCCTTCCTGGCATTTTCCCAGTCACCGTGGCATGACATTTACATTTCACATTTAGGAATTAAAGTTTCTATTTTTCCTGAGGTATTAACTTACTGGGCAAATAATGATAATAACAATAACCATTAACATTTATTGAATGCTATTCCTATAGAAAGTACTGCTTTTTTAATTTATAAAATTCTTATAACAACCCAAGAAAGAATGTCCTAGGATAGTAGATGTAACTGTGGCACAGACCCTGTCACTTGCTGAGGGTTTCACATCAAACAAATGTTGGGGCTGGAATTTGTGACCCAGCTTCATGGCTCCAGACCAACCACCATGGTAGGTAAATTGAGAAAAAAAAAAACAGATCATAGATTTCAAAGTATTAACCCAAATGATGCTTTTATTATATTTTGAATATAAATGTTAAGACAATATGAATCTTCAGCTCTAAAAATCAAATGGACTACAAGAAAAGATAAACCAATATATCAGCAATGAATAGTGTTGACTTTCTGTGTTTGTTCTCTTCCTAACATTGAGACTATCTGATTATACTCAAAAATGAAATCATTTTTACATTTCTACCTTTCAGGGTCAGATGGAATTAGAAATATGCAATGAACCTTTTAAACTTAAACAGCGTGGAAAATAAAATATGCCTTCAGTTAGTTGTGTTATTATCTTGACAGATGGATTGAACTAAATAAAAATTTTCAGCTTGTTTTAGACTATTTTATCACTATTATTTTCCTGAACAATCTATAAAATTGCACCAATACTAAATCTCTTCTCTTAAAAACAACAATCTATATTCTCAAGCCTGATCTAATTCATGAGTCAAAATTCACTTTTTCCTTTATTTAAAATTATTAAATCATGTTCCTATTGTTAGTGCATAATGGTTTTAGTGTATAAATAAAATAAAGAGATAATCAATCCACATGGAAGGCAGGCAGAACATTGGTGGATTATTGAGACGAGCCCTAAATCTAATAACATTTCTTCTGTATGAGACAGAAGTGGCCTTTTGCTTCATTTCAGCATTTTTAAAAAGTAAAAATTTGTGAATAAAAAACTGGAATAAACATGAATGCATTTATTTAAAGCAGAAAAGATATATTGATGCTGACATTAAAAGCACACTAGTCACAATATCCTGGAGGTGGAAGCAGCCCACAGTTTATGGTGGATGAACGGACAAACAAAACGTGGTGCGTAGAGTGGAGTATTAGTCTTAAAGCAGAAGCTCCCATCACATGCTGCAACGTGGATGAAATTTAACCCTTATGTCCAGTGAAATAAGCCAGTCGCAAAAGGATTAAATACTTTATCCTTCAAATTGTATAAGATATCTAACTTAGCCAAAGTAGCTCGAACAATAAGCAGATTGGTGGTGGTTACTAGGGTTTGAAAGGGAGGGAACACATTTGGCTATTGTTTAATGGGCATAGAGATTTGGATTTGCAAGATTAAGTTCTGGAAATCTGTTTCACAACAATGTAAAGATATTTAACACTACTACTGAACTGAACAGTTCAAAATGGTTAAGGTGGTACATTTTATTGGATTTAGGTGGTATATTTATGTGATTTGTGTATTTTTTACAAAATTTAAGAGAAGAAAAACATATCTAAGAAAACATCTGAAACAAAGTTAGTTTCCAAAAGCTGTCTATTTTTAGAATATATTTGAAAATTGCAAACTAATACTGTGAAAGTATATTTTAAAAAATCTGTCAAAGAGATTTCATCTTGGCACATTAAACAGTGGTTTATTTAAAAAGGAGTTTATTCCCTCAAATAAACTATAGCTACAAAGGTTTTTATCTTGGCTGCAAAAGTAGAATTTAAAGGGAATGGCAGAAATCATGAACCTTATGAAAAGAAAACTATAAAACAAGAAAAAGGCACAAATAATCATGATGAAAAAGAAAACGTGATTCGACTTGCTTTGATGGCATAATATTGTTTAGCTGTCAACAGCATTGTGGGTTCATTCAGTTGTTATAATGAAATGAAAAAGATTTTATTGGTACAGTTTTGAGACTGTTTCTTATGAAAATTTACACAAAATGTCTTTCTTAGGCATTTTAAAATTCAATTTATTGCACAGGAGAGAAGTCACTCAGGTACTATCTTTAGGCATTGTGCTTCCCACAAATCCATTTGAGTATGTACTGCCTCCCGTGACTATTTAAGAAGCTGCAGGTGTCCCTGAGGAAGTGAACATTTGTGCATGTCAATTGAAGTCACTACATGTGAACATGGTTACGGTTATTGATTTTTACTCACACCTTGTCTATTTAATAACTAATTTTGTATTTCAAATTATTTTTCATTGTAGAAAAAGGTTTAAGCGAGAAGAGACAAAGAGAAAAAACCTTTAACAACTTTTAACCGAGCTCTATTGAAACATGTGTTTGTATAAATAGGGAAGTTTTCTTTATTTATAAACATTACATCGGCACACACACACACACACACACACACACACACCCATCCACTATTCCCAGGAATCCAAGTTGTTTTGCAGTTCTCTTTTTCTGTTTTTGCACCATTTGTCATGAATTGATTATTCTGTTAGTGTTTCGTCCTGCTTTTTTATTAATAAAGTTGGCTCCTGCCCTCCTTTTACTTATGCGCTGTCTTTATAGTAGCACGGATCCCAGTCTCATTACCTGTAAAGAGAAGGAGTCAAAACTGTTCTCTAGAGGCCTCTTCTGATAGTCTGTCATTCTAATACCAATCCCAAATCCCAGCCAAGACCAGAAGGCCGTCTTTGGCTCCTCAGACTACTTTATTGTGGTGGGCTGTACATAGATCATTACAAAACTTGTGAAATACACAAAAAATCAAGCAATGTAAAACCTGCACAGACAGAAACAAATGAAGTCCTGGTAGCAACACCAAGAAGCTGAGCAAGGTGAAACTTGATCAGGTGAATCAGAAAGACCACTGTCAACTGCATTTCTTGGAAGTGAAATAATGGACCATAACACAGTCAGTTTCAAAACTTTCCTAGTGACCTATGTACTTTCTGTGTTCTTGTGCCAAGCTTTCTCACGCAATTAGTGTAGGAGCCCAAGTGTATCTGATTTCTAGAAACGTTTGACAACCTTAAGGATAGACTATGTGTTAAACTTTCTTATTCTGATTACAGAATAGATGCTCAATAAACACTCATGTTCATTATCATTACAAAATAACTGATTTTCTGTACAATATTGTATTAAAAGTAAAAAGAAGTGATTGTTCTTTGATTAATTTTTTACCCTTTTTGGAGCCAAACTCTTATTTTTCAAACCAGTTTTACTCAATTTAAACCTAGGGGGAGACAATAATTATCATTCTTTTTGTTGCCTGTTGCTTTCTGTTTTGGTCTGCACATCCTGATTTAGGAATATTCTTTCCTTATCACAGAAATAGAATCAGCAAATGTTTAATTATAGTCTGGTAGGGGCTTCGCTTACATTTGAACAAACCATTTAGCTTCTGGAATCATTGAAAAATAATATTTCTCAATATCTGATAAGATACCAACTACGCATGTAGCCTCTAAATACTTCTTTGACTATGGAGAGAAAGACGGGAATTGGGTCTAGAGTATGATAAACATGTATTCAAAAACAGCTTTGTCATTTATAATGTAAGCTTAGATAGTGGTAACTATCCTATCTTATTGTTTAAAGTGTTCTTTAAGGTGATGCTGGTAAACCACTTATCATCAATTTGAATAAAGAGAGGACCTCAAAAAATAATTGTGTTAGTAGTTAAATTATGATTTGGAAGGACTTTCAGAGAGCATTATTGTTTGAGCAACAGTTCAATTTGGTTTCTTGGATTAATTTGTGAAAGCGTGAGTAGAAAAGTTGCATAAGTATAGAACCTACCTATTGTGTGTAAGATGATGGAACTACAGAATATTAGAACAGTAGACTCCTGTGATATTAAACACTTTTTCTGACAATGTCATACATAGCACAATGTACATTGCGCAGATAAGGAAATAGAGCCCTGGAAGTCCGAATAGATTTCCTTTGATTACACAGAAAGGTCACTTGGCAGCTAGTCCTGATTTCTTCTTTTCCCACACAATTTCGTCTCCTCTGACAATAAGAAGTTAACCTGAAGAAATCTGGAGGAAAATAACAACAGAAGACTTAGATATGGAAATGTATCTAATGTCTACGGTAGATTGACACGGTGTGACAACCAAATACTTAATGATATACAGCAGTACACGTGTATGTATGCTACACTTCTATGGGTTGCTTGCTTATGCTAGACTTATCTAACAAGATTTTCTCATCTGCCGAGGTACCGTCATGCATGCAGGGTCTGCTGGGATCAGTTAGTCAGCTGTGTTTCTGGGTATATATGGTAGGTAGCTAAAGCACCCAGCTTTTATCCTGCTACTCTCTCATTCCTTACCAAGATAGCTTGGGCCTGGTTTCATTGAATTTGTAGGAATTCAAGAGATACAGAGGCATATACATCTCTTGAAGCTTGCTCTTATACATGCCACAGTGCTACCTCTGCCATGTCTTCCTGATCAAAACCAGCCATCAAGCCATTAGACTAACCCAGAAGCAAGCAGTAGGGAGATGGACTGAATTTAATGATGTGAAAAGTCCTGTTACTAATGCTTAAAAATACAAAGAGGGATAAGGAGTTGAGGCCAATTTTATATGCAATTGATTAGAGAGGATCATTTAATAACATAACAAAATTAACATCTTTTGTTCTAGGTATTTCTTTAGGTATTTGATATTCCAGGTTCCTAGTTGCTATCTGTTGATATTAGATGAAAACAAACATTCACTAAGAAATGAATGCCAAAATAAAATCTCTTAAATGTTAACAAATTCAGTTGAATTGTAAAAATATAAATATTACCCTTTTTTTTTATTTTATCACATACAATCTTATATACCTTAGTCAGAGTACATGTGGACTATTTCTCAACTATAAATTAAGGTCAGGATTTGAAATCTCTTTACCACTTTCACAAAACTAGGCAAGAATTAGGCATCAATGTTCCAAACTATATCAATCACCTGAACACCACCATTTAGGTGCTCAAAAAGAAGACGTACTGTGACCCTATTACAACACAACATATCAGAAGATGTTAAAAATATTCCTTTAACATACATGTATTTTATAAATGTTTACATTATTTGTATCTTATACATGGATAAGAATAAAACAATTACTGAAATAGTTTATCTCATTCTTTCTAATCATGAAATCTACTAGATTGTAGGTGAAAAGATTTATAAAGGAGATAATTTCTACTTTAAAATCTTACATACTATATAAGGTAAAATTTCTGCCCTCTTTCTAAATTTTTAAACATTTATTCATAAAAGGACAATCTGAAAGGCTGTTTATAAAACAATTTTATAACTAATTGAATGGTTAGTAATTTTCTTCAAAGGTATTATTAATTTACCAAAACACAGTAAAGGCACAAACTTCTAAAATTAACTTTCTATCACAAAACAAAGAACATTTTCATAAAAAGTTTAATTGTTTAAAATTTTCTGGACACTTAATTTTATAAAGATAAAAAATGAGTTTATTTGAACATGATAGTACTAAAATAAACTTATCCCAACTTCAATAGTAAGTAATTTTTCATTTAAAAAATTGCCTAACAAAATATACTATGGAAGAAGTTAATTTTTCTATTCCACTGTAAAGAAAGGTAAATTTTAAAGTTAGATTATTCTTCTCTAAATATAAAGACAATAGTATTTTAAATTTAAAAAGCACTTATCTCATCCTACTGATGTTAAAATCACCTTATATTAAGCCAAGTAATAAAAGTACCAGAAATTAGAACAGGAGCGAATGAAATACAGATCAATGAACCTTAATAAGAATAAGAATGATAATCTTAACTGAGATTTTTAAATTTCCTTTTATAGTAATTGAAATTATAGGAGATATTATTTAAATAGGTATCAAATGTTACTGAAAATGTTACGATTAGAAGAACTATAAATGGAAGACTGTAAATAAAAATGCTACTGCATATCAAATTACCCTTTCCTTATCATTGACATAAAAATAAGACTTTTAATGTACAGTACAAAAATTACCTGTTTTTAGTCTTTGTCACATTAACCATGAATGGCTTTCTAACTTTTCCCATAGCATATGATGAAGAATGTTTCAAAGTAGATTTTTTTCCTGACCATGTATATTACCAATGTGATGTGGTAGGTGAACTTCTAACACTTGGCTGATATTAAGCTTTGGTTAATGTGCTATTTCTGTGGTATTTCTAAAAGTGCTATACTGCAATGTTTTTTCTAACTTGATTTACCTGGTTAGAATGAGTGGGTAGCTAATTTAGAAAAGGTGACTCTTATTTATTTTGACTTTTATATTTATGTAAAATGTCAGTATCACATTAAAGTCTTAAATGAAATCAGCTAAACTCCAACAACAACAAAATACTCTGGGGTATTCACATGGAATGGGGGGCAATAACCTTTACTGTTTTTCCAATAATGCGTTTGGCATTTTCTGCTTATAGATGTAATAAACTACTTTCTTCCTGTGCTTTTAGGGAATCTGATCTTTCACTAAGGTAAGTACTACCCTGAAGCTCTGGAGAGAAAGGAAAGAATTTAGAAAGCTCAAATTTGGCTTCTGTGAACAGCTGGTCAATTATTTGAGACAATAAAAGAGAAGTATGGCAACTCATAAAATAGGGTAATCCCAGGCTACCAAGGTATTATATATATGCATGTACTGTTTTCCTGATTCTCTATGTGGAATATTCATGGAATAAAGGGCTTTATAACAACCTTTGTGAAAGATGATTCTCCAGACTCTGCCTTGTCTAATTTCACATTAAAAATTGGTCACCAATATTAAGATCAAATACTTGAAAAGCTACTAGATTATTAGGATTGGAAATCAAAGTGCATGGCTAGTTAGGAAGAGGATGGAGAACACTGCTCTTTGAAATTTGTCTAATGAATTCTCTTAAGTGGCTATATATTTGTGATATTTTAGTGTAATGGAAATACACTTGGCATTGAGTCTCATCTGAACCTCTCTGCATGTTGATATGGTTGTTTATGTTCAGTGATAGATAAAAAGAATATCCCCCGATTGTCTTCCAGAGTAAATTTAACAACCACAATTATACAAATAATGGCTAATATGCTATTTTGTGACACATGGACGTATGTTAGTTTTTTCCTAAACCATGCTGATTTTATTGTTACTACAATTACACTTTTACTGATTAGAAAGTTTAAGGTTGGAATAAACATTTAGCCGCCAGGGTGATCCATATTGCAAGTGGCAAAGTTAGAATTCAAGGGGGCGATGACTCTGGATTTTCAGCTCTTATTAGTTGCTATGCTTCACACTGAGTCAGTTGTCTGTATTATAAGAGCCATCTTATAATTATATTTGTTATTATGCACATCCCAAAACACTGCATTGAAAATGAATATGGGTATGACAAGGGTCTACTTTTTTATCACATGTTCTCTTTCTTTTATGCTCGTTAGAACTAACCTAATATATGAAAGTTTCATTGTATGAGAATGTTCTAATTTACGAAGTTTCGTACATGTCATGTCATTATCAACACAAAGTTCACTGCTGAACATGACTTCCCACATAAAAACTCTAGTTCCATTTGGTAAATGGCTCATAGTTATTTCAACATATTAATTAGACTGAGCTTATGGTGGGTCTTCCCCTCAGGTAAAGTAAGTAACTTTCTACTCATATGTGATCTGGGAGGTGCCTGGGGAGCTCTCCTGCCCTGCCTTCTCTCTCCACTGCCTCCAACCTCGAACCCCAGGATGTGTACAACATAGAAAGATCTCCAATGGGGGAAGAGTTGATAGTCAAAGGAATTTGCAGGTTTGGGACTTGAACTAATGCACTCTGTACCCCTATCCCCAGAGGCTGGGAGCAGGCACTCCACTCTCTTACTGAAGAATAGTCACAGTAAGAGGAAAAAAGAAAACTGCTATGTTTCTCTAGAATTCTGAATTATGTCAAGACCTAGAAAATGGTATTTGTTCATTAATATCATTATAGATTCTCAAAATATTAGCTGCTAGAAGCCTTAAAAATCAAATTCAGTCCTTTTGTTTTTCAGATCAAGATACTAATTTAGGAGATTCTACTTCCTGCATAAGATTCGACTTGTCTTCAAAAAAAAAGGGGGGGGGGGGGAAAAAAAATTTTAAATGCTTAAATAAAAAATTTATAATTTTTTTTTTCCGTTTTTAAAAAAAAAAAAATTTTATTAATTTTTTTTGTAAAATTAAAATTGCCCAAAAATTAAAC
>CAUYPK010060118.1:0-30013 GCA_963574355.1 Loris lydekkerianus | reverse complement strand
ATGTGCACTTGTGATAAGTGTGCGTTTGCATAGGGTTTATTTCCCACAGGCTACAAACATGTGACCCATATTATCACATTGTTTCTACAGCATTGTTTTTTTTTTTTTTTTAGGCTAGCGCTTCTTTTTTTATTTTTATTTTGTTGTTATTGTTTCTGTTTTTTTTTTTTTTTTTTTTGTTTAATATACTTGATATATAAGTTGATATATATTCATATAATTTTTTTATTTTATAAAAACCACAGTTATCAAGAAATTTTAAATTTTTATATTTCAGAAAACACCACAACCCCCCCCCCTAGCCCCCAACTGAAGCGCTAGCACCCGCAGCCTATACCCCAACGAACGCCCAACACTCTGGGGACAGGGCCACTGGAGGGAAAGGGAGGGGGGATGTTCGGGTGGAGGGAGGGTGATGGGTGGGGCCACATCTATGGTGCATCTTAGAATGGGTACAGGCGAAACCTACTAAATGCAGAATACAAATGTCTACATACAGTAACTAAGAAAATGCCATGAAGGCTACGCTGAACAGTTTGATGAGCATATTTCAGATTGTATATGGAACCAGCACATTGTACCCCTTGATTGCACTAATGTACACAGCTATGATTTAACAATAAAAAAAAAAACAAGAACAGCAACAATAACAACAAAATAAAAATAAAAAAAGCAGCTCTAGCCTAAAAAAAAAAAAAAAACAATGCTGTAGAAACAATGTGATAATATGGGTCACATGTTTGTAGCCTGTGGGAAATAAACCCTATGCAAACGCACACTTATCACAAGTGCACATGTCAATGTGATCAGCAGAATACTATTATTTAAAATCCTCAAATTGGAACATTTTCACACCAACAACCTCATGGCCAGTGTCCCCTCACAGCCAGGCCTGCCAAGCCCTGGCCTGGGAAATCCTCACTCCACGGCCTCTGCCACGCGGCTGGCCCCAGTGTCAGCCAGTGTTCCTGCATCTGACCACTGCTGAGAAGCTGACCAGGATCACTGCAGAGAAAGGACTCTGGGTACAGCCCTAAACCCTGAATGAAGACCTCGTCCTCTCATAGGCCTGTTCCTCCTGGCCCAGGGCAAAGATTACCTGCTTCCCAGGGGTGCTCTGCAGACAAAAGACATTCTCAAAAAAATTCTTCTAATGCATTTATCTAGATAGGCAGGGTTAAATTAATAATCTTTTATCAATTAAACTTATCTATTTATGGACTTAAGTTTTAAAAGAAAGCTCCATTATAGTTTGCACTGGTAAAAACAAAACAAAACTCGAAGCCATCACTTACTAGCTACAAACCACAAAGGCATCTGCCCTCCCCCAGTGTCCCACAATCTCAGGGACAGTGGACACTCTGCCCTCTGACGCCACCAGGATGCCCAGGGACCAGCCGTCACCCTCCTGCAAGCGTATGGATTTCTGAACTGAAGTGCTGGACAAATGCAATCACTCAGTCCATGAAAAAGTGACCTTTTTCCACCTCATTTTTGAAGCAGCTAGAAAATGATGGGTCATGGGCATGAGCAAATGTGGCGGCATATTTCATGAAGACAGAGTCGTAAACGGGGGCATTGCTTCATGACATCAGCAGTGAATCTGGACTGATCTCTTCTACTCAAAAGCTGTGTGTGGGCTTCTCCCAAAACCCTCTTACAGAAGAGTCTGGGCCTCACACCAGTCTCTTTCCCTCAGAGTAAACACATGTCACCGGGGCTGCT
The DNA here is from genome assembly GCA_963574355.1 of Loris lydekkerianus. Taxonomy (NCBI): domain Eukaryota; kingdom Metazoa; phylum Chordata; class Mammalia; order Primates; family Lorisidae; genus Loris; species Loris lydekkerianus. The sequence continues at coordinate 28,288 of CAUYPK010060118.1, read as the reverse complement.
GCCATCCTGGGGTTTGACCCCATTCTCCTGCAAGAACCTCAGACGAAAAGGCTGAAATGGATCAGCCACCCTCAGTGAGGCCAAATGTAGTGAAAATCTCTGCAGGTAGGACCTACCAGCCAAGGCCACCTGGACACATTCAAGCAACCATATGAACTGAGCTCCCCGGGAAGGGGGTGGACCTCTCAGGCACTGCTAATCCCCCAAATAGGTTAGTTTAAAACTGCCTGGTAAATTGGCAGGTTCTTTTCCAAAACAAAGAGAAGGAAAGCTTAGAGATTAATAAGATGAAAGGAATTTCTGCGTGATGTCCATGATGCCACTGTTCCAGGGAAGACCGGTCAGGCCCCCTGCAGGTGATCCGGCTGGACCAGACCAGCAAGGTCAGTTCAGAAACTCGGAATGGAATGTGTTCCAGTGAGGTCCCTCAGTCGGAGGGGCACAGAGGAGAAAGACCCCCAGCCTGTGGGTCCCCCAGCCAGTGACAGCACCACGATGAGACTCTAGGGTGTTTGTCCCACCAGCTTCCAGAGCAGAGGAATCCCAGGATTGATGCTGAACACAGGGTCTGTTCTGTGACAGTCACATGGAGGTCTGTAAACCCTGCTCCATAGCTGCATTGTCAGAATGGGAGTGCAAGGGGCGAAAAGGCATAGGACAGCCACCCAGAAGACGACCCGCCAGCCCGGCTCTGCGGTGCCTGTGAAACCAGGGCCATGCCCAAGGCCAGGGGGCCCATGGACAGGATGAAAACTGGTCCCAGAGCAGCACTCATGGAACAACCCAGGGAGGACATCCAAGGGACATCACTGAGCTCCTGCTGTCACCAGGCCTCAAGTGGGTGCTTGGAAGCCAGGGGCCCTCAGAAAGTCCCATCAAGATGATGTTGGCGACAAGACAGGGACATGGGGGGGCTCTGGGGGGGGGGCAGGGGGCATCCTGGGACAGAACTGGGGCACACGCCTGTCAGACAAGCTTGCTGCCTCAGCACCTACTTGGACTGGGGCACACGCCTGTCAGACGAGCTTGCTGCCTCAGCACCCACTTGCAGACCTAAAGCCGGGAAGCCATGTCCCACCTGGCTAACTCTGGCCCAGTTAAAACATCCCTCTCGGCACAGTTGTTTATAGAACGGCCCACAGATTTCTTACCCCAGACCTGGCTCACCCCACCCCCCACTTGCCGAGCACCACACAGGTAGGGGTCAGCCCCAGGGCCATGGGGACAGGTTTGCCTTTTGCTGGTTTTCTGGGCATGTTAGACAAGACAGAAGACCAGGGCGTGATGCTGTGGACTTTGGTCAAGCCCTGGGGCCCAGGCCCTCACCTGCTCACCTGCTCTCTGGCACGAGGCAGGGACCCTTCCCATAGGCCTGCGAGACCCCAGATGGGAGGAATTGAAGGGAAAATCTGAGTCCCTTCGAGGTAAGGTCTGGGCACCCGGCCAGCTCTCAGGGGCAGGGGGTGAGTGACGATGGTCCCCAGGTGAGGAGCTCTCTGCCTCCCCTGGACTAGAAACAGCATCTTAACACTTGCTCTGGAGTTGCTCTTCAGAAACCCCCCAGGAGGAAACTGTAGATTAGGGCAGACTGAGAACTGAACTCTGCCTGCCCGGCTTTGTCCTCAACCTCTCTGAGGGGTTGAAGAGTCACAGACACCTCAATGTGAATCAAAGACCCCCATAGAGTGTGGCCCATTGCCTCACTCTAAACTCCTGCCCTTGGGCCAACCCAATGCACAACCTCCACGATTCTGGCAATTTCCCTGCAGCTGCTGTGCCCCTGATGCACACCCAGCCTTTAAACACTTGCTGGGAGCTGAGGAGGAGGCGGGTTGAGCATGAGCTGCCTGTCAGCCCCATGAAAGTGCCACCTCCCCCAGAGGGCTCTCTGCATCAGGTTCCAGCTCCGCCTCGCCAGGCGAGTGCACCTCAGGGTGGTTCAGCAGCAAGGTCTTGTTATAAACCAGCGGGCATGAGAGGGACATGTGGGTACGGGCTGAACACTCCGGCTGCATCCATCTAACAGGACTCCCTGGAAGGGCACCCTAGGAACATCCTGGACACCTGTCCCCAGGCCCTGCAGGCCCGGCTGAAGTAATAGCTGCTTTCCAGGGACAGTGTTGGAGCAAACCCCAGCAAAGGGACCCCATGCCAAGAGCACAGAGAGGCGAGTGAGACAGGAGAGACCACTGGCAGTGGTGACATTTGTCCAAAACTGGGGCCATAAGACCAGTCTATGGCCCAGAATGAGAATTTGCTGTGGGTTATAGGGACAGTGTCTTCGTGGAGGTCTCCCCAGGGAGCCAGTGGACAAGCTCCTTCCCACTTCAAATGGTTGAGAGCTGGGACAGGCAGAGGACCTAACCCCAGCCCCAGCCCCAGCGCCTCCCACCCTGCCCCCGAGGGAGCCCTGCTCAGACTACCGTGGGGGGACGGGTCTGTGTGGGTAGCTGAGCCCTGATGTCCTGTCCAGGGCCCTGTGCCCATGCTCCCAGCTGCACCTGCTGCGAGTTGGGTGCTGACTGCAGAGGAAGTTTGTTTTGAATCCACAGGGCTGTTGACAGCGGTCCTCATAATTATCATCACATGGAGGCCCCATTACTGCCTTCTGCAGCCAGACTCATTTTGTGAAGAAATCTAGCCAGGCTGAAATATCGCATCTGGCTCATTTTATACCCAAAAGCCAAGGCAGGAAATAAAAGTCATTGGAAGGAGATTTGAATATAAAATACCCCCCAACCAATTCAAAATGAGACTGAGAAATCAGCTACAAAAACAATATTCTAATTTATTAAAAACAGTTGCATTAATTCTGAGGTGTGGGAGTCCCCCAGGGTAGGTCCCCCTGCTGGGACATCCCACGGGACTCTCCCCACACAGGCAGGATCATCCTGTGCCCCGCCCTCCTGCCTCCCAGGTTCCTCCACGCACAGGTGGAGAAGCCGCCCTGGCACCTCACCCCTCACAAACTCTCCTTTTCTTCTTTAAGATGAAAAGCAGGGACTTTGTTTTGCCCCTTGGCCTCAGATCATTTAGCACCCAAATGTCTCTGAGCCTCACACGTCCCTCGGGCCCCGAGACACCCAGTGGCTGTCCATCCTGGAAGCGCCCTCAGGTTGGGTGCCTGTGGCCACCTGGCAGCCACCCTTGCCCCACTCTCCAGGAGCACATCTGGAAAGGGCAACCCCCTTACCCCTCTCTCCAGAAGCATGTCTCGGAAGTGGGTCGCCCGCTCCTCCAGGGGCAGCAGGGTCTGTGGAGGTGGCGTCCTCACACCTCTGTCCTCTTTCTCTGCCTCCGCCGGCTCTGGACTCTCGTGGCCTTCAGTCCTGCAGGGGCACAAGATGTATAGTTAAACCTACCTGTGAAGACGCAGCTGGTCTCCCATGTAGCCTTTGGAAACCCTCTTGAGGACTCTTTAAGGAGAACATTTGAAAATGTTTTTTAAAGCCTGCCACAGTCCACACAGCAAAGAAAATTTGGGGCCTGGAGTCCTGGCCTCTGGGTGCACATGTGACCGGAACAGGACCCCTGCCTCCAACCAGGGCACCCCATGCACTAGACCCTTGCTCCTGGGCCCTGCCCTGTACACGGCCCACAGAAGGTGGGAATACGGACCCCTGAGCGACGGGGAGGGAGGGAGTGGATTTCACCTGAGCCTTCACTTCCCCACTTGTGCTTCCTGAATTTCAGAGAGATGAGTGAGGGTGGTTAGTGCAGGGCAGTGTGGACACTCAGGGTCACGGCATCTTGTCCTAAGATCTAACCCCAGAGGGAGATTTCAATGGCAGAGGCAGAGCCTGGAACTTCCCAGCCCCTAGGAACAGAAGTCAGTGGAAAGTGGGGCCACCTAGGGCCCTGGAAAAGGTTCCCCTGCCCCCCTTGGAGGGATGGCCCCAGCCAGAGCCAGGATCACCAGGCCACCAGCAGGAGCAGCCCAAGGCGGGGTCCTGAGTGGGCACTGGTGGGGGGATAAAAAGAGCTGACCTCCTAGGTTGAGCCTCTGACCATCACTGCTTTCCTTTCTAGGAACCAGGGAGGGGAGACCCTCCTCTTCTGGAAGAAAAGGGAGAGGCTGCCATCATTAAGCACCACCTGTGTGCCTCGCCTTATTTTAACAGGACATTTGGTAGATCACATTGTGGTTTTGCACCTTATTCTAGACGTATCTGGAAATCTCCTTTAAAAACCCCAAATGCTTGCTGCTGGAAAAGGGCATTTGACCAGACACAGACACTTGCCTTACCCTCTGCTCCACGGCTGGCACTGCGTGGGAGCCTGTCCCAGACTGACAGGCAGACTAGACCCACCCTGGCTTGAGTGCGGCCTTGCTCTGAGGGCAATGACCCCTCTTGGGGACGCTCCTGCTTGGCTTTGCCCCACACCTACCATGGCCAGGCTCAGAGCAGTAGCCGTTCTCAGAGACCAGTGCCCTGGGGGCTCTGTGGCAATCCCAGCATTAGTTGGCTCATGCTAGAGAGTGCCTGTTTTCTGCTACACTTAGCCTGACCTATCCAGGTCACCACAAAGAGACTTTCTGAGCTGGGGACTCAGACACCACCACCCCCCCCCACACACACACAGGGAAGCACTGTAGAGGTGTGGGACACAGGAGACGTGAACTGGGAAGGCAGGGTTCCAGAGCCAGCCTTGCCCCTGCACCTGGGCTGATTGCCTAACGACAGATTCTCTCCTGGACACAGCTCCACTCAGGTGCCCTGCACTGCTCAGTAGGCTCAGAATCCTACTCAGTGAAGTCAGGGAGGAAGCCCTGCCTGGTCATCGCATCAGATTCCTCCCCCTGCCTCACCCAAGTCTGCTTAGCAACACCCCAAAGTGGGGCATGAGCCGAGCCCCTCACCCTGGCATTTGCTCCTGGTAATTTCCAGTCACTGACCCCACCCTCCTGGCAGCTATAACTCCCTGCCTATCCACTGAGTGTTAGGACTGGGAGAGACTCTGTCCTGAGGACTCCTGTTTTCCCTAGCCATAGTCCGAATAGAAGCTATTTCCACCGCTTTGCCCACATCCAGCTCTGATTGTCTTTGACACTAGCACAACATGCTCCACTGGGGGTGACTTTGCCCCAGGGGACATTTGGCAGGCAATGTCTGGGGACATGTGGCCGTCACACCTGGTGCACCTGAGGGTGCTGCTGGCACGTAAGAGGAGAGACCAGGGGAGCCACTAAATGTCCTACGATGCCCAGGATCCTCTGCCCTCAGGGGCTGCCCCAATAGGCAGGGACCACCCCAGCAGGTGAGGGCTGCCCCAGAAGGTGAGGGCTGTCCCAGCAGGTGATGGCCACCCAGCAGGTGATGGCCGCCCCAGAAGGTGATGGCCGCCCCAGAAGGTGAGGGCCACCCCAGCAGGTGAGGGCCACCCCAGCAGGTGAGGGCCGCCCCAGCAGGTGATGGCCGCCCCAGCAGGTGAGGGCCACCCCAACAGGTGAAGGCCACCCAGCAGGTGAGGGCTGCCCCAGCAGGTGAAGGCCCCCCAGCAGATGATGGCCACCCCAGCAGGTGAGGGCCACCCCAGCAGGTGAGGGCCACCCCAGCAGGTGAAGGCCACCCAGCAGGTGAGGGCTGCCCCAGCAGGTGAAGGCCCCCCAGCAGGTGAGAGCCGCCCAGCAGATGAGGGCTACCCCAGCTGGTGAGGGCCGCCCCAGCAGGTGAGGGCTGCCCCAGCAGGTGAAGGCCGCCCAGCAGATGAGGGCCGCCCCAGCAGGTGAGGGCCGCCCAGCAGGTGAGGGCCGCCCCAGCAGGTGAGGGCCACCCCAGCAGATGAGGGCTGCCCCAGCTGGTGAGGGCCGCCCCAGCAGGTGAGGGCCACCCCAGCAGATGAGGGCTGCCCCAGCTGGTGAGGGCCGCCCCAGCAGGTGAGGGCTGCCCCAGCAGGTGAGGGCCGCCCCAGCAGGTGAGGGCTGCTCCAGCAGGTGAGGGCCATGGAAACTTGGGTTGTTTCCTCAATGGGGAGGAGACAGAGGAAAAGGGACAAAGGGTCATTTAGGGGCCAGACCAGGCCAGTCCAGGCCTTCCGACACCTGCCAAGTGAGCAGCTTTCCCGTTAACGTCTACCCAAGGAGACATGAGCTACATTAGTTTCCACGTTCAGGATGAACCATGTCTAACGGGTTTTCATTCTCAAGGCTGCAGAAGGGATTAATCCAAACTAAAACTCGATGTGCAAAGAAAGGATTGCTCAGCCCATTAAGGAACTGTATTTATAGACCAACTATTTCAGGAGAACTTACATTCTTTGCTTCTTAGGCAATTATGTGAAATTTTGAAAAAAGAAAATTACCAGTGGCTTTGCAATTGTATCATATTCCAAAGGGTATAATTAGGATTTCTCTGTAATAAATTTTCATTAGTTAAAAATAGAAGTGTGAAACAAGGCTTGTATTGTTGTAACTTGAAATAAGATTAATAGGAACATTCTGAGTGCGACAATGATTGCGAATTAAAGCTTATTCAACAAAATATTTTGTTCAGAACCACTGAAAGCCTTCCAGATGGCTAAGCTATCGGTTCAATTAGAATTGGTCAAAAGCAAATGCAAACTAGCTAAATATATTTTTAATATTCTTATGGCTGAATGATTTTTGTACTTTAGTCAGTTCTAATAGGTTTTAGTAAAGATAGCTCCAACCCAAGTTTCTTGACGGGAAGGGGCAGTGTCCCCGGGGCAGGCTGACAGTCCAGCCAAAGTTTCCTGAGGGGGAGGGGCAGCGTCCCCAGGGCAGGGTGACAGCTTCTCACAGGTGCTGCCAGTCACCAGATCACAGGTGGGGGCAGGTGGTTTCGCTGCATTTCAGAGCCTCAGAGTTTGATTTGGAAAAAAAATCAATTCATACAATTGAATTAATTTGGAAAATTTTCTAGGTCCAATGTGTACTGTGAAAGAGGAGTTGGTCTTGGGCAACCTTTCACCCAGAACAGGTGTCATGGCCCTGGAGCGTCCTCATTCCCCAGTTCTGTGCCCATCTGAGACATCGTGGTCAGAGGGTTCTCTGCTCTGCCAGCCCTCTGAACCATTAGCTCATCTGGTAATGGGGTGTGGGCCTCTGGGGTATGTGCAACTGTGTGGGTCCTGTGTGGGAAAAGCTATAACACTGAGGTTGTCTGATTCCATCAAGTGCAAAGGGTACCGTATTATCTGGTAAGAGACAAAGGCCTGAGCTCCGTGGAGCTGGACTCCAGGTTCTGAGGCTGCAGGGGCTGTTCTTCCTTTAGGGACAGTGAACAAGCTTTAATCACTGTCCGAGGCTGAGGGGACTCAGGCCCTGAGGCTCTGCCCATGGCAAACTCTCAGACAGGCCTCTCCCCACCTGGGTTGTTTCTGTGCAGATGTCCTGAGGTCAGAATAGCTGTCCTGGCTTTTAAAAAAAAAAAAGACAACCCCCAAACAGCTGCCTGTTCCAATACAGAGCAGACCAGCGTGGGCCACCAGGCTTTTCGGCCAGTCTGAGGCGCCATTGCCCCTCCCACGAGGACACCTAAGTGTCTTCACTGTACCATGGATGGACGCTCAGACTGAAGTGATGGAGGGATTGAGGCCTCTCTGTAGAGAAATAAAACACCCAGGTCTTTACTCCTCAGTGTCCTCACAGGGGGGAGCAGCAGTGCCCATGCCACACGGCTGTGTGAGGATTTAGGAAATGGTCCAAGTAAACTCCTGGAGCAGTGCCCATACCGCCCACCCACCCTCCTCCAGCCTGTGCCCCGCAGACCTTACAGTCCAGCAGGGCATGAGCAAAGCAGCCACACACGCAGAGCCACAGACTGGGGAGGGGGGCCGAGCTGAGCCCCAAGCAGGAGTCTCAGGGCTACCGTGAGGCTTCTATGGCGGCCCTGGTAGATGTCCCCACCAACACCATCATTTGACTGCACGTGGAATAGAAGACTTTTTAGTTGACTGACAGCTGCCTGAAGGCAGAGCATAAGAGAGGAACAGAAACACATGGGACCCAGGTGGAGAGGGTCACGGGCCATGGGTCATGGGTCATGGGTGCCATGGTGCTTTCGTCTATGTGGAGAGAATGCTGATGTCTGAGTGAGGCCGGGTACACAGGACCCAGGTAGAGAGGGTCACAGGCACCATGGTGCTTCCATCTATGTAGAGTGAATGCTGGTGTCTGAGTGAGGCTGGGTTCTGGAGAATTCCACCTGCATGTGAGTTGAGTTTAAGGTGCTTCCAAGTCTCATAGGGGATTGTGACACTTGCTGTACATCTAACCTTGGCTGAATAATAGAAGATCTCTGGACCTTATTTGTGGTAAAATACAAATTTTGGACAAAATGATCTTAAAATGCCTCATAGCTGTACAATTCAGTGATGCTAATGTGATCTGGCTAATCTCATCTTGTTGAAGTATTTAAACATCTTGACTGCCATCAGCGTATTAGCTCTGCCTCCCAATTTTGCAGTCCTATAAATTGGATAAACAGGCCTCCCACATCTTCATCCAACTTGTTCGTAAAGTGTTCAGCAGGAAATGACAAGGATGGCGCCTCCTGCAGCTTCCGCCAGCCACGGCCCCACAGGGGATGCCTTCGTACACCAGGCTGGTGATGGGCAGTCAGGCTGGGAAGCCATCAGGATGTCAGGGCCACCCGGGGCCCTCCACACCACCTCAGGGTCTGTCTGGGTCTGTGGGTGCCACACCACCATCTGGGTCCCTGCTGATGGCCAGTCTGAGGCTGTCCTGTCCTAGCAGCAGACACCAAATATGCTGCTTCCTCTCTTTGGCCTGCTGGTATTTCAGGGTCAGTCTCTATATGCTTGCTGCCCTGTGGTCAGTGATTGGTCATCTTGTATGTGCATCTGGCCCTGACATGTCTCTGTCAGATAGTGAGCTGCAAAGGGCGCCCCTTGGGGACTCCCCAGTGCCATCCTCTCTCCTCCTGTGCCCCCCTCCTCCCTCACTTCACCCCCACACAGCCTCTCTTCCTGCTGGGCCAGAGACAGCAAACATCCTCCAGGCCTGCCTAAGGGCCCCCAGGTCTGTCAGGAGAGGCCACAGGCACCAGGCTGGATGGGGCTTTCCCCATACTCTCAGGACTGACCATCCAGCCACACGAGGTTTCTCTGGAGCATTCACATCAGGCTCCGGCGGGGACAAACATCTCGCCTTCTCCACGCCACTCCCTGCAGCTGTCTTCTTGTCTCCAGTCACTGCATCATCACAGCCCGTCAGCCTTGCAGTCTGGTTGGTCTGTGTGAGATTCACGGGTCTGCTCCCTTTACTCACACAGACCCAGCTGCTGAGCCTGGACTTCTGCAGGTGCCCATGATCTCCAGAAAGTCTCGTCCTATCACTGGGACCTCCAGTTGTTCATCAATAAAGCAGAAACAACAGAGGCACTGGCCACATAGGAGCTCATTGTAAGGATTAAAGGGAAGGAGAAGACCTGATACACGCTGACCACTCACCATGTATCAGACCCTCTCCTTTCCAGCACCTGTAGCACATTATTTAATGGTCAGCACAACCCCATTTTACAGGTGGGGAAACTGAAATGGCACATAAACATGGGGCTGTGCTTTGAATACTGTGTGTAATAGTCTGATGGCAATGAGAGAGATGATGTCCATTATGATGGTGATGGCGATAATGGGAATGATGGAGGTTATGAGAATGATAATGATGGTTGAGGTGATTTAGGTGGTGATGCTTGGTGTTAGTGATGATGGTTGGTGGTGGTTGGCGTTGGTGATGGTTGGGGGTGGTTGGTGTTGGTGATGGTGATGATTTTGGTGTTGGTGATTTTGGTATTGGTGATGATTTTGGTGTTGCTGGTGGTGGTGGTGATGGTTGGTGGTGGTGATGGATGGTGGTGGTAATGGTTGGTGGTGGTTGGTGTTGGTGATGATATAAATACTACCATGATGGTGATGATCATGGTGACAATGGTGATGGTGATAATGGTAATGTTGATGATGTGATTATGACAGGATGGTGCTGGTGGTAATTCTTCCTCTTCATTGTCTCTGGAGACTTCTGACCATCCACACCAGTTCTCTCCAGGCTGGGTCTCAGCCTTGTCTTCATTTCAGTGACATCTAATCTTTGATTTTATAAATGGGGAGAATCTATTCTTTCTTCCAGCAAAGTGGGCTGGGGATTCATCATCAAACTATTGCCAGCCTGCAAATTTGGTGTTAGACACAATATGAAATTCTGCAGGAATCAAAGTTTCTGTGAATCACTTTGCCTTATGGGGCCACAGACATACAGTTGTAACAAATGGTCTTTAGAGGAGACAAACTGTGAAAGATCTGGATTCTCTAAGATTTCAGCCTTGACGCTGTGTAGTGTGGGTGCCTCTGACAGCTGGAGTGAAGACTTCCACATGCGGTGGGTGGGCTGCGGGCCTCAGGATGGCTGGGATTCAGAGTCCAGGATGGTGTCTCCATGCATCACAGCCAGTATGGACCCTGGATGGGAGGCGCTGGCCCTGAGGAGAGGCTGTGAGGAGCCAGTGGGCTCAGTGTGAGCAGCTTCTTCTGCCTCATGTGGAGGTGTTGCTGCCCACTGAACAGAGGCCAGAGCGGTAGGAGGATAGCAATGCAGGATCTGCCTGGCAGAGCTGGTGTGGGCTCCAGGCTGGGGTCTGGGCTGCCCAAGGTCCCCAGGTGCTTCAGCCCAGCCCCCCTGCAAGTGGCCCTGCTTGGCTGACCACTGGCCACCTACCACCTGCTTCTGCCCTGTTTTATTCACTTCTAGTTGTGCCCTGGCCCCATCCTATGGTCCCTGCTGTGGTGGTTCTTCAGTCCAATAACACTTTCTAGGGATTGCTGTGGGGATCACCAAACCCATTTCCAGCTGGGAAGGCCGAGGTTTGGCAGGCCAGGCTGTGGGCAGCTCCTCTCTGAGTACCCAGTGTGATCACATGTGTCTATTCCCTCCTGCACATGCTGTCCACACGCTGTGGCAGGTGATTCAGGGGCATAAAGCATGCTAGGGAGGGGACAGAGGAGGAGGAGCAATCAGGCCGTGGTACCAGGAGCTGCAGCCTGCCAGGGGTCCTGTGCTGTGTGATAGGCACCAGTGTCAAGGCTTCCAGAGGCCCAGGGACTGTGCCAGCTGCGGTTCATGTGTCATCCAGCAGTGAGGCACCTGCTGAAAAGTGTTCCTGCTCTTGGAAGGGGCCTCGCAGTGGCTTGGGCAGGACTTGGTGAGAGCAACTCTATGTCACAAGAGGTAGGTCTGCCAGTGGGGAGGGGGCAGCAGCACTGGCTGAGCTCCTGCTGCACGGCAGTCTCTGTGGGGATGCATGTACCCAGCTTGGTACCATGTCAGCCAGATTTGAGCAGTCTCTCCAGCAGTAAGATGGCCCTGAGCACCTCTTGGAATGAATTTCTGTACCCTGGCCTATGTAGCCTCCTCCCTTGGAAACTTGCACTGGGGCTCCTGAGAGCAGCACTTGTCACCACCCAGGACGGACATGGAGCTGCAGATGGGGGATTCCTGAGGTTCTTCACCTGGGCAGAAGGGAGTGGGGTGCCCAGACTGGGTGCCCTCAGCTCGAGTATTTGGGGTACAGCTGGTAGAGACTAATTAATCACACACACAAAAAAGTCAGACAACTGACAACAGCAAAGCCCATTCCCTTGCCTCTGCTTGCTGCCTCTCAGGGAGTTTTGGGGGAATGTTAGAGAGACACATCAGCCCAGCTATCTACATTCAGGACCCAAGGATCTAAGGCAAAACAAACTAAACAGAGCAAAGGTATTTAATGTCCACTAAGGGCCACCCACAAAAGCAGCCAGAGCTATTGGAATAACAGGACAATAAGCCTGCAGAAAACGTCCCCCACACTAAGGAGTGTAGCACCCAAGACCACATGTGGGAGTGGGCCCACCAGCAGTGCCGGCAGAGGGCGGGTGGTAGCTCCAGTGCCGGTAAGCCCTGACTCCAGCTCAGCAGGTGTCCTGGCAAAGAGGTGAGCCCTGGGCCTCAGCTGCTAACAGGCTATGGGGACTGCAGCTGGGCAGGGACAGGGCCCAGGCTCCGAGCCACAGAGAAGCTGAGGAGGTCCAGGAAGACTGAACAGACAGGGGTGGAGGCTGGGCCTGAACATCTCTCCTCAGGGAGGAAACCTGCCCTAAGACAGACTGGTGTGAGCAGAGGCCCCAACACATGGACTGGTGTGAGCAGAGGCCCCGACACATGGACTGGTGTGAGCAGAGGCCCCGACAGACAGACTGGCTAATGAGACACCAGGGAGAGGACAGGAAGGGCCACATGCTGTGAGATTGAGGAGCACAGGGACAGGTCCCCAGAGCCACAGCTCTGTAACAGGCACGGACTCAGAAAGGAGACCCAGAGCCCAGCCCCCAGGGCCACTGAGCTTCTGCACTCATGGGGGTCTCACTGGGTAGTAATAACAAAGACAGACCATAGCCCAGTCCCTCACACAGAACCACGAGGAGAACGTGGGACCAATGGACACAACAGTGTCCAACAGACGCCCCGGCAAGAGGACATGCCCGAGATTCAGATAGTTTAGGTAAGAAAATGAGCTAAGTTTAAAACAGGCACCATCAACAACAGCATATAAAAGAATAAAGAAATTGAGAGGAAAAGAATATTGAGCAAAAGAAAGGTTTAAAAAGAGTCTGATAAAATCCAGTAAATAATTAGAAACAAAAGGAAAAAGCAGAAATGAAGAATAGACTGGAAGGAACTCAAGAAGGAATAAATCCCACAAACAACGCCTCAGGAGCAGGCGTGTGGGAGATGAGGGGGCAGCAGGAGGCACTGATGGAACACAAGGGGGCAGGACGCAGGGGTGCGGCGGGATGCAGGGGTGCAACCGGACGCAGGCCAGGCGTGGTGGGACGCAGGGGTGTGGCGGGACGCAGGCTGGGCACAGGGGCACTCGGAGCCTCCTGTAAGGCACACGCACTAAGAAGTAACTCAGGGAGAACGTCCTTATGTACAAGGCATCCGGGACGTTCGGCTGAGGTGTGCTTGATACCTGGGATAATCAACCCAAACCCCCAGGAAGGAGACACTCTCTGTCACTGTCTTCTGAAGGATGAAGATAATATCTGCAGTGGGTTAAAACATCAACTACGTTTAACCCCAGTTCCCAACAAATTGGTCATCTTTCAAAGACGTTAGGAAACCAATACGCTATTTTGAAAACTGATACTGAAGGGAAAGAATTAAGCATTTATCTTGTGTTTTCTGGTTTAACTGTACTCAAGGGAAGCAAACAGAGGTACAAACTTCTCTTTCTGAAAGGAGTCAGGTGAGTAACTTCAATTGAAGTGGTGGGATTAGGACGTGAGCGTTTACCAAGGCCTAAGTAGATAATAATGGATGCAAATCACCTGTTCACATCACAGAGCGACAGACAGCTGGAAGTTATTCACCTCCTGATGGAGAGAATTCAACAGCGCTGAGGCTGAGAGGCACTCTTGCTGGAACAGGAATCAAATCTGGCTCTCATGGAGCCTCCAGACCTAACACCAATTCACACAGACACAGGGGACAGAAGAACGTGGCGAACACTCCACATCGCAGGGACACAGCCGCATGTGCCCAGACGGAAATATACGCTGGTTAAAACGAAGAAACAAAACAAACAACCCCCCTCACTTCTCTAAAAAGAAAAAAACTATGAGTGGAACTGAAGAGGAGAAGCCTGTTGGTTAAAAGAGATTTAGGAGAGAGGTGAGATGAGTGTGACGTAGGGACCGAACTTGGGTAAGGATCTGAAAAATAAAATAAAAATAAAATTGTTCAGTTTCAACAATGACTGCGAGGTTATCCGAGAGCGCCCAGGAGTCACTGCTGCCTTTCAGGTGTGGCTGTTTCCATGCTCCCATTTTTAAATCCTTGTATTTTAGTCTTGTGTCCTAGAATATTTACCCATGAAATCTATACAATTTTATGAGTTTGTTTCAAAACAGTTTGTGGGGATGGACGAAAGCTGGACAATTCTAGCCACGAGGCAGGTACCGGAGGCTGGGATGGTGGGATGTTGGGGCTAAGTGTCCTGTTCCACTTCCTATGCTAAACTTTTCCACAATAAAAAGGTAAAAGTGGGTGAAATAACTATCACTCATTAACTGGGTACATGCATTTTTTCTCACTGTGTTGGACCCTTTCTGACTACCAGATAAACAAACACTTCTCAGGCTCAAGCTGCCTCTTCTGCCGTGTTGAAGTCCCTCTGCTTTGATGGGAATCTCCACTTCATCTCCACTGAGGGTTTTTCGAATCTGCCTAACCCACTTTCTGGCCCACATTCACTTTCTCTCTCTTTGGCTTCTCCCTCCCTCAGGGCAAACCTGTCCTCTGGCTGTCCCTTGCAGGGCCGCTGTGCTCTTCCTTCACCATCTCCCCCACCTTTAGGGTGAGCATGTCTCACCATGGAAGGGTCAGCAGGTTCAGCAGAGCTAACCTGTTATTTCTCATAAAAACAGGACAAATAATTTCAGGAGAGACAGGAGGCCACTATCTCAGATCATTATAAATGTGTATTCCAAGGGGCTACAGAATGCCCCCATGTCCCAGACATCCAGTCTTGTGAAGAAAGGGGTGATGTTTCAGCAAACCGACTCCCCCTCTCGTGAAGATGTCCCTGTACCCCTGCGATGACACGGACGAAGGTCCTGCCTACCCACACTCACACCCCAAGTATGGATTAATGTGATTATATGAAAAGATTACTGAGAAAAGACCTACTTCTGTGAAGGAAAGAAATTGTCAGGGTATTCTGGTGACTCTGAGTGTGCCCTCGGGTACAGCTGGTGACTTACAAAACTATATTTCAACTTCAAAAACCTGCAGCAATTTCAGAAATCCTAAGTGTGGTTTGAGCCTCCGTGTCCAGGTTTCTGAAGTTTAGTTGCTCCTTGCTGGGGGAAGGAAGAGAAGCAGGGACACTGTTCAGAGTGGCCTTACCACCTGGGCACACTGTGCTCAGTAGGACTGGAGGAGCTCTGGGTGTAGGAAATCCCCCAGGCCCTGTTTAAAATGGAGGGTTCTAAAGTCAGAACATCAAAGTGGAGCTGGAAATGGAAACTGTCTTGTAAAATTAAAGTCCATTTTCAGGGAAGGTTCATCTCCCAAAGCTCCGTCCATGGGTGCTACTCTGGCTGGAGGGCAGAGGACAGCAAGAAACCAAATCCAGCCCAACTCTCCTGTCTAGAAAATGTCCCCACTGCCTTGAAAAGCCTGCCCACAGCCCATTTGCTATTTATGGAGCAACTGAAACCCCCCCCCCCTGCCTGCCAGCCTGAGGACCCCTCTCTGAACACCCCTCGATGGCTTTCTCCTGGGATGCACCATGGACACCATAGATCCGCTCTGGTGTCCAGGGGACCCTGTAAGACCCCACTCTGAGCCCTTTCCACCCAGGGTCCAGAACTAACACAGGACAGCAGCTGCTGCCCGTGTCAGCCAGAGGCCCTAAGGAGGCTTGGAAGCTGTGAGGTGTGCAGCCCAGGGCAGGGGGCGTGGGTGCTGTGACTTGGGGCTGCTTGTGAACTCAGGCACTTCCCAGAGTGAGGAGGCCAGACTGCAAACTCAAAACTCAGAGTGGACTGGGAATGGGGTGAAAAAAACCACAAAGGGACAGATTCACTCTCCTCTCCGATGATGTCACCAGAGAACTAACAGAGACCCTGGTGCTGACAATTCTAGCGCAGATAATTTTGCTGTCACCTAGGGACAAACCAGAGATCAACAGTGATCTTAATTTGGAGTCCACAGATTTTTTGTTATCTTATAGTATTTTCAAAGAAGTAATGCTGTCTTTCCCAGCAGCTAATTTTTCTGGGATGCTAGAACTCACTCACAAATGAAAACTCTGTGTGAGTTCAGAGTGAGGGGTGCCAGCCCCTCCTCACCTCTGCACCGGTACGCAGAGCTCTGTCTGCTTCTCTGTGCTCTTCCTCTCATACTTGACTCTACACAGGTGTGGCCTTGACATGGGGCTGCAAAGCCCCCAGACTTATGTAGATCACAGATCACTGCTGCTTTGTCCAGAGTCCTTTGGATGGTGGTGCTCTGCTTGTATTCTGGAGGGACCCACCCTGGCCTAGGCCACCCCCAGGTGGGGCGCAGAACCACAGCCACACAGCTGGATGGACCGTACCTCAAGGTCATGTATGGCTACTGAGTATGGGGCTCCTCCTGGGAACTACTCAGCATGGCCCAGAACCACCCTGAGGATTGTGTTAGTGTGTCCTGTGGCCACCTTGGTTTTCCAAAAGTAGAGTTCATAGAGAGCGTATGTGAAGAAACTGGGTATTAGACACTTCTTGCTCATTCTGACTTTGGGTTGTCAGCCAAAGCTGCACCTGAGCCCAGGAAAGCACCCAGTGATGTTGCAGTGGTGAAGGTTGACTTCAACACACACATCCAACATGCCAACTTCGTCGGCATTCTCAAAGTTTACAGACTACCAATAAACAAAATCCCAGCCAACGGATATATTTTGTCCACCCCATAGTACAAGAAATCTATGTGAAATGTCACAGAAACCTAAACGTGTTTACAGGCCATTGGGGCCAGGGATAACTACAAACAAAAGGGACCAATCAGGTCCACACCTAACTACTGTTAACTCAGCAGACTCTGAGTCCCATAACTGTCAAACTTAGCACCTCAGGCAGGGGCGAGAAGCCATTTGTATCAGTGGCAATTTTTTCTCTGGTGTGTTTTGTGGATGATTCCATTCTGATTTTTAGAACAATGGGCACAACTTTGTCGAATTACTCCAATAATTCCATTCAATTATTTAAAATAAACACCCACTCCTTAAAACGGAACAATCAAAAAGCAGGTCCGCACTGGTAAAACACCTGCACATCAGAACCAGCACAGCCTCCAGGACCCACCCAGGAAGGGGCAAATCAATTTTCCGGTCCCATAGAACCTGTGACCATGAGTCAGGAACATATCCCATTAAATCGTAAATAACAAGCTCTGGGAAATGACACTCATCAGGTAGTGTAAAATATTTTAGTAATTCAAAAGCATGTCACTGTGACATATTTCTCCTCCAAAATAATTTCAGGAAAAGTTTCATTTGGGCCTGAATTATTTGTATAATCAATTTAATTCCATCTATGTAGGAATGCCCAAAATGTCCCTCTTATGCCAAATTCCATAAGAAATGTAAGGACAGACAGAGGCCAGCATCCAAACAGTCTTCATTCTGCTTTGTTACCTTGCGTCTTAAACTTGAGAACTTGACGCTCCTGAGTCATACATTATAGGAGGATTTTATCTGCTTTTTGATGAGATTTCTTGTACTATGGGATGAGCAAAATATACCTCTTGGCTGAGATTTTGCATATTATTTATGCAAAATAGGCAGGTCAAAATGCACTGATTTCAGCAAGCTTTACAGAGGCATGTTCTCTTACGATAAATTTCGGATTCCACTAGTTACAAAATACATAAAAAGCATTTAGGATTTGGGGAGAAGTTGGACTTACTGACAATGGCCTTCTGAAAGAGGAATGAAGATGCTGGGATGATGCTGGCAGTTCACCCAGCGAGGGCACAGGAGCTCTAAGCCAGGGGCATGTGGACTGGTGCTGGGTGGGAAAGCTGCATGTGTCAGGCATCCCCCCAGGTCAGCATGGCTCCCGTCAACTGGCTCATACTCAGACGGCTGGGACCTGAAGGGGCACCCAGGTCTGCAGGCCCACTGTACAATGACAGAGACTTCCCAGGCACTTTCCTCCTGGACCTTGCTGGTAACATGAAGCCATGCCTTGGCAGCAACGAGGCAGCATCTGGTAAACATGGATGGAGGCCTGAGCCTCCTGCTCTTACACCGAGTCTGCGAGGCAGAAGCAAAACAGGAAACTCATAGTTGCCAAAACAGGACAGCTCCATGCAAAACATCACATGTGCTTCAATGTTAGTTTTCAATTACGGAAGTCATTCAGATGATTGAAACCGAAATTAATGCTTCGACGTTATTTAAATGCCAACTGTTCAGAACCCGCGGCCAGTCCCTGGGGTGCGGCATGCAGCCAGGTGACGCAGGCAGGCGTCCAGCTGCCTCGGATGCTGAGAGCTCTTCCTCCTACAGGCGCTCAGAATTCATCAAGTGATGCTACATTTCCACTTCTCTTTTGCCTCGGGAAGCTCATCTCATTTCACAAATTAAGCATATACATCCCAAGACGAATCAGAGAGACATACGCATCAAAGGACAGTCAGAGTATCTGAGCAGAGACGGCTTCGCTGACACTGCCGAGTGATGGTGGGACAGACACTGCCTGCCCTCCCCAGAGCACTTGGCCCCACCAAAGGCTCACGTCATCCACCCCCACAGTGTCCTCTGACCCCCAAAAGTGACTTTCTGAGGAAAAGGTTGGGGCAGCAAGGTCCTGGAGGTGGTGGGAGGTGGCCGCACTCCAAGCTGTCCGTCTGTGCCCTGGGTGTCCTCAGGCTGTTCCCAAGTGCACGGGACAAGGTCCAGGACCCAGGAGGAGGAGGAGGAGGAGGACAGCCCTGCCTCCGCCAGCCCAGCTTCCTGAAGTAGGGCAGTGTTCCCCTCCTTCTATTATACTGGAAGGTTCTGTGGTGTCTGATTATTGCTCCATGGGCACTGTTTGGAGAGCAGAGCCTTTCCTGTCTCCCTACCAGCAGTCAGGTACCCACTGACCTAGCACTTACTCTCTCTCCCCCCTTCCCCTCCCTGTCCCTTCCTCCTTTGCTGAAAAATCACAACATGGAGGACAGAGGAGGTGACAATAGGCACAGATTCCAAGTCAAAATTTCATATTACATCTTCACAGGCATAGTTTTTAAAGAAAAAACACAAATATTTACACTCTCACCTGGTTCCTGCTGCAGGTTTAGGGTATCCCATGAAAGGGGCTGACACAGGGACTCAGTGCATAAGTGACACACCTGCTGGGCCACGTGGGACCCAGGTTCTGTGGGGACAGTGGGCTGACAACAGCCCAGCCCAGGGAGCAGCCAGTGAACCCTTGTCAGCTGCTGCCCAGGTACCCTCCCACCTTCCTCTGCAACGCTGGGTACAGCAAACATGTCCCTTCTGCCTCTCCTATTCCTGGGAACTTAGACTCTCTCCCCAAATGTGCCTTTTTCTGTGAGATTCATTAGGTAAGGAGGACAGTGCAATGGCCCAGTGGGAGGCATGACAGGAGTTAAGAGCCACCTGACTTGAAGGGAAAGATGGATCCCCACCCTTGGGCATAGAAACCCCCAACAAGCCGACTTGGACGGCCACTCCCCACGCACCACATGCATACACACTGACACTACATGGGCCTTGTGTCTACGAGGCTGCTACAGTATCTCACCTTACACATGAGAAATAGGAGCTCGCGGTTGGATTTCTTTGTCACAGCCACTGAGCACGTGAGACACAGAGCTGGAGCCATGCCAGAGACTCACCCTCTCAGCACACAGCAGTGTCCAGCGCCCCTGGCCAGCCTGGCTGCTCCTATGGGGCTTGGGAAATGCAACCAGGACAGACTCGCCGGGGTCCAGGTGGGCTGAGAAGCTAGCTCTGTGCACAGCATCTGGGGAGCTTGGGGCTGCTGAGGCACGATGGTTCCCAGGGCAGCTGCTAGGGCAGGACCCAGACCTCTCGCTGCCTGTTCAGCAGGTGAACTAGTTCTCTGGCCCAAGTCAATACAGTCAGCCTTTTCCTTCCTCACCGCCTAAGCAGCCTCTTAGGTAAGACCCACCAGGAAAGAGTGTTGGCACCTACCGGTTCCGCTTTGTTTTCACGTCTTGGTCCTCTCTGCCGTCTTCAGAACCAGACCCATCGCTGCAATGGGCTGAAAGAAAGTCAGGGTAACAGGGTCTGCATGTCAGTAGTCAGCATGGGCAAGACCACCACACAGCACTCACTCTCAGGGTACGCATCTGGAAACAGAAAAAGCAGACTTCTCCTAAAGATTGGTAGGAAATCCTATAACCAGTTTTCTCCTGGTACAAATTCCCACTGCTCTTATATTACAGCAGAAGACAAATCCGCCATTGCTCTTCTGCAGAGAGGTCATCTGTACAGGTGGCTAGGCCTCCCTGAGGGGCTGGGGCTGGGGAATCAAAGGCAGGCATCTGCCTGGGCACCCCCTTGTCCATGGGGGTCAGGGCCTGGGAACAGGCACCCCCACGTCCTTGCCCACAAGACCCAGGCAGCCCGCTGCCCAGCCCCAGTGAAGGGCTCGCTCTCAGCATCCCTTCATCCACTCAGCAGGTGACCCTACTCCCCTCACGTGTGGCCTGCACTCTGCTGACCACCTGTCTACTTCAGATGGATCTGAAGGCCAGTCCCTACTTCCGTCCTGAAGAGGTTGGCCCTGTAAATGTATGATGAGCTTTTGGAATGATAAAATAAGAAGGTACTTTGGTGTTTTGAATTAGTCTCCAAGAGAGGAAAAGGAAAAATGAGCATACAGATGGTCCTCACGCCTTATCACTTCCGTCCTGATAGGCGCAATGATTTCCAAATGCTCCCTGGCTTCACAAGGCCCTCTGCATGCTTTCTCCTTCTGTGTCTACCTCTGCTCCAAGCCACGCGCTCGTTAGGGCTGAGGCAGGGTGGGCAACGCGTCCCCCAGGCCCTAGCCCTGCCATCCGGAGGCCGCTTACTCCCCCCGCCATGCCCCGCCTTGCCCCCAGGCTCTGCTGCTAGTGAATGGAACATTCAGGATAGATGCCAATCCAGCAGCCATGCTCCATGGCTTTTCATCTTATAAAACCTGACAAGTCTGTGTACTGGGTATGGAATCCCATTTATGACTCTGAGACCGGCTCTCGGTTCAAATCTACACACAGCTTTGCCTCCAGTGTGCCATGCAGGGCCCCTGGCCAGACTTGGCTCAGGCTCTGTAGGCCGGCCTGGCTCTGCCTGGCTCTGCCCCTCTGCAGGTGCCAGGCTCCTGGATGGGCTGCTCTGCCAGGCCGGCCTGGCATCCTCAGGCACCCACGCAGGGGCTCCCCCAGGAAGCCCTGACATTACAGGCAGCACCCTCCCTTTCCAAAGTGATGCTGGTGTAGAGGCAGGGCTTCTTCCTAGGCAGTTACAGGGTGGGGAGGGGTGGGCAGGACAAGCCCAGGGAGGGTGGCGGAGCCAGTGCCCAGGCACATCCCACGGCACGTTCCCAGGCCCTCCATGGAGGGCTCAGCCTCAGCGCCACCCCAATGGGGCTGAGTCAATCCTCACTTTCCAGGCTGTCCTGTGCTATCTCCTGTGAGGCAGCTGTTCAGCGAGTGCCATGGCCCCTGCCCTCTGGGTGCCTACAGTAGCTCCCTCCCACTTGTGATAGCCACATGTCTCCAGAAATGGCCAAACGTTCTGCAGGCTAAAATCACCTACTGCAGTGGAGAGCCACTGGTCTGAATGAAAGATAATTTGTAATAGTCAAGGATGCTAAATGCCTGGCCCATCCTCCTCTGCCCCCCTGCCTGCAAGTGTCCTTCCACAGCTCCAACAACGCCCCCATGCAGGTCCCTGAGGGCATCTCCCCTGAGCGTCACTCCCTCTTGGGCTTTCTGCCTGTCTTGTGGGCACCCAGCCAAGCACATGGGGCTCACTGTTCCCTGCCTCTGCTTCCACGTGAGGCTCAGGCTGTCGCTGGGCCCTCCTGGCCCCTCTTGCTCCTGCCATCTCCCAGGGACCCCTTCTCAGCCTCTTCCAGACCAAGAGCGTGGCTGGCCATCTGGAGCCCCTGGTGTTTGAAATCTGTGTCTCCTGCCTGGTATGTACAAAGGAAGTGATGTTCTTGCTCAGTCTCAAAGAAGATTGGGATTTATTTTTTGGTCACCCACTTGTCTTTTAGGCAGATGAAGTGGGAGGTGATGAGAATGGTGGAGACAGAGCTGAAGCAGCCATGGAGAGGAGGATTCCTCCCCCTTTGTCACGGGACACACTCCAGGGAGGCATGAGCAGCTACATCAAAAGGTCTTTCATCATTAAAAAAATGATGTCATACAATTACAAAGATATTATTTAAAATAAATGTGTATAATATTGGTTATTTTTAAAGTGTTTTTATCTGTTTACTTCGAATATTTTCAACATTGAAAAAGCCTTCCTAATTGAGATACAAAATCCAGAACCAAAAAACAAAAATATTTATGAATTTGATTGACTTTAAAAATGGACCAAAAGGGATGAAGGAGACGGGATCTCTCAGGATCAGCTCCTCCCTCCAACTACCAGTGAGCAGGAAGGGTGATAGGAATCAAGTAGTTCAGGACTGTGGGACCAGGCCAGATGCTGTAACTTCTAGGGCAGTGCAGGATGAGAGGAGAGGCTTCCATCCTTACCTGACTGCAGGTAGTGGAACAGAGACTTCAGCAGCCACACACCACAAGGATATGCACTGCATAGAAGGAGTTTGGGAAAGTCACAAATGATGATTCGGCCCCTGAAAAGCCTCACGCAGTAATCCTTGGGACTTTGGAGAATCTGATTTCTAAAGATGCCACATTTTGTCATAATATGCATAATGTCTAGTTTGCAACAAAAAAAAAAATCCCAAAGCATACAAAGAAACATGAAGGCATGGCTCACTCAACTCATTTTTTAAAAATGGCAGACATTATCCCTGAGAAAACCCATATACAAGTTAAATCAAAGTAGATTAAAGAGCTAAATTTACAAGCCACAATTATAAAACTCTTTGAAGAAAACATAAAGAGAAGTCTTCATGACATTGGATTTTGCAATGATTTCTTAAGTTTGACACCAAAAACATAATCAATAAGAGAAAAATGCTAAATTAGACTCACTCAAAATGAAAAACTTTTATGCATCGGAGGACTCTACCAATAGAGTGAAAACACTACTCACAGAAGGGGAGAAAATATTTGCAAATCATACATCTGATAAGGGACTTACTATCCAAACTGTGCATAAAACTCCCATGACTCAGTAACAAAATAAAACAAATGACCCAATTAAAAAATGTGAAAGGATATGAACAGAAGTGTCACCAAAGAATAGCCTGCAAGTCCCAAGAGCATATGGGGGAGCGGTCAACATTGTTAGGCCTCGGGGAGTGCACACCACACCCCAGGTCAGCACAACTTCACACTCCTATGATGGCCATAAAAACAGGCAAAAAACCCCCCCCAAAAAACCAACCCCCAAAACAACAAGTATCAGCAAGGATGTGAAGAACAGGAATTCGTGTGCTTTGCTGCAACGGGAATGTATAAAAAAATGGTGTGGACACTATTGGCAAAGGTTTGGCCATTCTTCAAAATGTGAAGAATTGTCAGATGGGCCTACTCCTAGGTACATACTGAAAAGGATTGCAAATAGGGTCTCACTCACGTGGGCTGGTAGCAGATAGCAATGTAACAGTGGCCAAGCTGTGGAAACAACTCAAGTGTTCATCAGCAGATAGATGGATACACAGAATACAAATTCTCGTCTGTCCACACATCAGAACACGACACAGCATTAAAAGGAGCAAAGTTGTGTCAATGCTGGAACAAGAATGGGCTGTGAAGAGGTGACATTCTGTGAAATAAACTCAACACAAAAAGGCAAGGGCTGCTGACTCCCCTGTGGTGAGGTGCAGAACAGGCAAGTCTTCCGAGACACAGAGTGGACGAGAGGCCACGGGGGCTGAGTGGAGGGGGGAGGAAGGTGCTAGGATTATGCCTGATTATGTCCCTCTTCTTAGAGAGGGCAGGCACAATCCCTGGTTCATTGCCCCGTCCACGTACCTCTTACCACTGAACGTACACTTACAAATCGTTAAACTGCTAACTTCATGTTGTGTATATTTCACCATAATGAGAAAGAAAAAGAACAATTATTTACTAGCAAAATACAAATAAAAACAAAGGAAAATATTGCAATAATATTACAGCCAAGCATCCCTTGATGGACCTGAGTCCATACGGGAGACGAGGAAGGAGGCGGCCAGCCAGTACACATATCCGATTCCACTCAGACTTAAAGAAGTGCCACGTGACGCCAAGAGTGGCTTTACAAGTTGACTTCTGATGTCCTCTGGTGCTCATGAGGGAATACGGACCCTGCTAGCAGGAGTCTGACTCTCCAGACAGTCTTCACAGGGAAATTTAGCAATACTTGTCAAAAATTTAAAACACATATACTTTTGATCTGGCAATTCCAATAATATAAACTTACACAATACATATGCTTATAAAAACACTCCTAGGTGTACGTGTGAGTTTGTGTATGTGTATACGCACACATACAAAGACGCTCTCACTTTAAGGCTGCATAATCTTTCATGGTATACATATACCACAATTTATTAGTCCATTCATGGATCGATGGGCACTTGGGTTTTTTCCATGACTTAGCAATTGTGAACAGGGCTGCAATAAACATTCTGGTGCAAATATCTTTGTTGTGATATGATTTTTGGCCTTCTGGGTATATGCCCAGTAGAGGAATTACAGGATTGAATGGTAGGTCTATTTTTAGATCTTTAAATGTTCTCTATATATCTTTCCAAAAGGAATGCATTGTCATGTTATGTATATTTTACCACAGTTTTAAAAAATAAAAATAAAATCATTAAAAAAAAAAAAAAAGACGCTCTCACCAGCATTATACGTCTGTGTCAGAACAAACAAGCACATGGGCAAGAGGTCACTAGAGGGCAGGGCTGATGGGTCAGCACATGTCCAGACAAGGAGAGGACAGCAGAAAGACATGGGGGTGGCATGGGAGACCAGGAGAGGCTCTGTGCACACAGAGCTGAGATGAACCCAGCTGAGCCACAGGACCCGTGCAGAGCAGGTGAGGCCTCACTGTAATTCTGAGATGCCTTACATATACGTGTACGTACACACCGGCACATAGACAAACACCTCACTATTGTAAAATGTGCTGTTTGATGCATCTGCCAGCGAGGGCATGAAGCTGGATTAGCTGGTAAAATCCCTCAGTTGCTGCACTCCAGATGTCTTCCTTCCTGTGAGTGAGGGATTGTGCCTGATTACGTCCCTCTTCTTAGAGAGGGCAGGCACAATCCCTTGGTTAAACTCCCAGAAGAACCCTAGTTCAGGTGTGTATGGCAAATTGGCATTCAGGTGAGCTCCCAGGTGTGTGGTGTACACCTGGGCCCTGAGGTGGCCAAGACCTGTAAGGTAGAGGGCAGAGGGCGGGGAACTTCCCAGGCGCCCAGGATGACAGAGCTTAGCTCACACCTGTCAATCAGGAGGGGCCCCAGCTCTGCCTCAGCAGCAGGTGACCCCACCAGAGGGTGCTCACACCCAGCACCTGCACAGCAGGACACATGCTCTCCAGAGACTGTGGCCTTCTTGGGTACAAAGAGGGGCCAAGTGAAGTCCTCCCGCATTGGCAAAGGCCCCTGGGAATGTTTTGAAAGGGCTGGGTTAGGACTTTTCCACGGTGGGAAGCCGGGAACGGGGGGCAGAGCAGGAGCCCCGACTGGAGCAGGTGATTCTGCAGCAGGAGTGACGGGGTGGAGCTGCTGCCTGGGAGGCCCTAAGGAAGACGGATCCAGGTGGAACACACCTCCACAGAGGCCAGAATCTGTCTTCCCAGGATCCCAGCTCACATGCAACAGGTGGGAGAATTGGAATGAGCACAGAGTTCAGGCAAAGAAAGAGCCCAGGACAGCTGGGCCCGCTGAAATGTGGGGGAGTTCTGCATTTGGTCTGTGACCATCACAGGGGACGTCCCCATGGCCCATCAGAAAAGCTGCACTGTGGTGCTACCCACACTGTGGGAATTAGGGAAACACCCCAGTCCTGGTGCTGTCGGCACCCCCAGGCCCCAGCCTCTCAGCTCAGCCACATCTCCAGGGGCCAGCCTGAGTGACGCTTCTTCAAGGAGCACCCCTGGGCACTCACTTAGCTCCATCTGGCCCCTGCACCTGTCCTCTCTGCCCCCCACATCACAGACACGTCCCTGCTGCTCAGCAGGGGCTCAACCTTGGCACCCCACATGGAGCTCAGCAGCTAGTCAGTCACAGCAATCACATAAATAAATGATTGGATTTACACCTCCTTCCTTTGCTCCTGGGCCAGGCAGTGGGTGGGGCTAGAAACACTAGGTTTCAGGGAAACTACTCAGAATGAAGCTATTCCTGCCTCCCCAAAATGTCTCTGTGTCAACATCAACACTAACTAAGCAGGGTTCCCAGAGCCTGTGAGGCCTCTGCCTGCCCGTCAGGTCCCTGCTGAGGTCCCTGGTGAGACTCTGTGACTCGACACAGCAAGCTGAAAGGGGAATGTAATTACAGCACCCCAGAGAGTGTCATTAGAATGTCCCCAGTATTCCTTCCCCTGCACAGGCAGGCCACTTCCAAATCCCACCAGGAGTTTCACAGGCACTGCCTCCTGCAAAAGGCTATAGGGATTCTCTGCAGGGTGACCTGTCTCAGATCCTCTGCCTTATCCTGGGGCCTTGTCACAGAGACTGACCAAAGTGGGCTGAGAGAACAAGTCCCCTGGCTCATCCAGTGTACAAGGAGGAAGCTCAGCCCTGGAGGCTGGCAGGTGTGCAGGACACAAAACCCAGATCCCCTGGAAGGGCAGGGTTGCTCCGAGAGCCCAGGGGAGGGCCTCACAAGTCACCTTAAGACGACCCCTGGGAAAGAACAAGGCACAGGCTTACCACTCTGGAGAGTCTTCCCCTCCCCTGGGTAGCCCCTCCCCTGGGTGGCCCCTCCCCTGGGTAGCCCCTCCCCAAGAGCCCCGCCCACCTGGAGAGGCCCAGCCTTTGCACTTGCAGTGGTCTCAGGCCTTGCTGAGTGTCCCTGGCCACCTGGACCCGTTGTGATTTGGCAATTGTGTGCACTGTCTTGGCCAAACAATGCTAAGGGAAGTGACCCGTTCCCTTCTGGCAGCTGTGTTTGCTCTGGGGTTGGTTTTACACTCTACTTAGGGAAATGCATGCTATTACCGATTTACATTTGTCTTGAATATAAATGTCCAGTGTGTTCACAGAGCAGCTGAAGCTAGTGAAGTCCATGTCTTCTCTACCGCAGGCTGGGAGCCAGCCAGGGTGAGTGTGTAAAGCTGCCCCATTGTTCCCACTGGTTTGAGGGCCACCTGGCTCCCATGTGCACTTTAGATGGGGGCTAGGGTACCCTTCCTCCTGCTCTGGAGTCAAACCCTGGACTGCAAATCCCAGCCCCTCACTTGCTAGATGTGTGTGATTGAATTCTCTTCAGTAAAACCAGCCTGGGTCATAGCATAGTGGCCCCAGCAGTGTCCAGTCCCCACCCTGGGCCTGTGAATCCCTTGGGCTGTATGTGCAGGGAGCTCAGGCTGCTGCAAAGTCACCTTGAGAGGGGAGGCAGTCCTGTGTCACGCACGTGATCACAGGGACCTCGGCAGTTCGGGAGAGGGAGAGGCCAGAGCCAGAGCGGGGACTAAAGCCAGAGGAAGGGCCCCGAGCCGAGCAAATCACGCGACCTTGAGATGCTGGTGAGGCAGGGAGGACAGAGCCCTGTTGGCCACTGAGACTTACATGGGACTCCACCCTCCGGAGCTGTGCCATAACCCACCTGCATGCTTTTAAGCCATTTGTAGTAGTTTGCTGCAGTAGCAATGGGTACAGCCCTGGTGCCACCATCTCATAGGGCCATGGAGCAAACGAAGCCAGGTGGGGGCTAAATGCTGAACAAGAGGCCCTCAGGCTGTGGCAGGAAGGACGCCCACCCTCTCAGTTCGTGCACTGCAGGCTTCCCGCCCTCCTTGGCCATGGGGGTGCTGGCAGGAGACAGAAGGGCAGGAGGCACATTTATGCCCTTTCTCCCCTCCCTTCCTGCACCCCAGAAGAAGAGCCCACCAGCGGCATCTAACAGTCAGATGTGTCCCACCGGGCAGCGCCAAACCTCCCAGCACAGGGCGGATGGAGCTGCAGGTGCATCTCTTACATGGCCAGAAGCCTGGGCTGCTGAATCCCACAGGTTTGAGGGGCCCTGAAAAACCAGGAGCGAGGAGTTGCCAGGGAGCTGCCTCCAAACTGACGGGTCCCACATCCCAGAGCATCACGATGCTGAAGGGAGGGGTTCCGGGATGCCTGATACTTCTTCCACTTTAGAACAATAGGCCTTTATTCTCAACTGGCCAAACAGCTGCTGCAGCTGGAAGAGACTGGAAGTGCTGTGGGGTGAGCAGGAGATGACACAGGACGCCCTTGGGGCCCAGGTGAGCAGGAGATGACGCAGGACGCCCTCGGGGCCCAGGTGAGCAGGAGATGACGCAGGACGCCCTCGGGGCCCAGGTGAGCAGGAGATGACGCAGGACGCCCTCGGGGCCCAGGTGAGCAGGAGATGACGCAGGACGCCCTCGGGG
>CAUYPK010060117.1:0-12302 GCA_963574355.1 Loris lydekkerianus | reverse complement strand
CTAGGGAATTTCACAATTGGGGGGGGCCAATGAAAAATTTTCTCTACATACAATATAATCACTAACAGACTAATAAATCTTATTTGGAATGATAAGGCAAAAATAGTAAAACCACACTTTTCCTATAAAAAGTTACACATTATCTTCTGTAGGAACAACTATCATACATAGAGAAACAAAGAAGATGTGATCACTCTATTGCACATCCAAAAACATCAGGGAATCTGGTCTTAGAACGATCTAGTCATCTTCTTCCTCTCCATCATCTTCCGCATCTCGTTTCCTCTTCTCCCCTCGAAGACTTTCTTCTTCTAAAGGAGTAGAATAATCAGTTTTAACAAGAAGATAATTGTTAAGTTACAAAGTTTTGACTCTTAATGAAAAACTAATGACAAAAGAAAATGTTAAGTTTCCTCTCTGAATTTCTTTTCTTTTTTCCTTTTGATACATGGTCTCACTCTGTTGCCCAAACTAGGGTGCTAGAGGGCAGTGGCATCACTGTAGCTCACTGCAACCTCAAATTCTTGAGCTCAAGCAATTCTTCTGCCTCAGCCTGCCAAATAGCACCACATGCCTAACTGATTTTTTCTATTTCTTTGCAGACATGAGGTCTCACCAGTCTCACCATGCTGTTCAGGCTGGTTTTAAACTCCTATCCTTAAATCTCCTGCCCTAGCCTCCCAAAATGCTAGGATTACAGACATGCGCTACTGCAGCCAACCTCCTCTCTGAATTTCTTTCAATGTCTATGTGATAAATAGATTTATAAATCCATAAACAATGACAGCTTACTATGCACCCTTGTGGCCAAATCATAAAGTACAAGTCAAGAAACAACTTGACAAAAGTAGAATTGTTAGTAAATGTTAAAGGTTATTTTGAAAGACTTAGGGAAAGAATACCATAGAACAAATTTTAAAAGGCATTATCTGGAATTCACCTATCCTTCTCCTATAAATAAGGATTCACTCTCTCCAAAATGAGAGACCCTTAAACAAATAATAAATTGAGCTCAAATTTCCATTGATGTCTATATTCCTGTTTTTAAAATAAATGTCAGAGGCTTGGTGCCTGTAGCTCAGTGGTTCGGGTACCAGCCACATACACCAGGGCTGGTGGGTGTAAACCCAGCCTGGGCCTGTTAAACAACAATGACAACTGCAACAAAAAAATAGCCTGGCGTTGTGGCGGGCGCCTGTAGTCCCAGCTACTTGGGAAGCTGAGGCAAGAGAATAGCTTAAGCCCAAGACTTTGAGGTTGCTGTGAGCTGTGACACCACAGCACTCTACCAAGGGAAAAAAAAGTGAGACTCTGTCTCAAAAAACAAAAAAAAGTCAGGTCCTCTTTGCCTACTTGCTCTAGCAATGGAGCCTGTTCGCTGTCTATGGTGAATGTATCCTGTTTCGTAAGATTTCTTACTCTGTAAGCCTATCTTTCTCTTCTGCAATAAACTTTTGTTTCAGGCCAGGCGCAGTGGCTCAAGCTTGTAATCCCAGCACTCTTGCATTGCTTGAGCTCACAAGTTTCAGAGTAACCTGAGCAAAAGCGAGATCACCGTCTCTACTAAAAATAGAAAAACTGAGGCAAGAGGATCTCTTGAGCCTGAGTCAGAGGTTGCTGTGAGCTATGACGCCACAGTGCTCTACCCAAGGGGACAGCTTAAGATTCTGTCTCAAAAAATAAATAAATAAAAATAAACTTTGTTTCAAGCTTACGTTAAAAAATAAAATTAGAATAAAATAAGATAAAATAGAATAAAATAGGTAGCTTGGGCAACACAACAAGATGACATCTCTATAAAAAAAATTTAAACACTAGCAGGTATGGTGACACTAGCAGGAGTCCTGGCTCCTTTGGAGATTGAGCAAGAGAATCCATAAGCCTAGGAGTTTGAACTATAATCGTGACACTGCACTCCAGCCTTGGCAACAGAGCAAGACCCTGTCTCTAAATAAATTAATAAAATATATGTTACAAACTTTTTATTTTTTAATGAAATTAATGAGTGTCCTGAGACAATTACTCTTTAGAAAACTCTTATACCTTTTAAGCACTCTACAATAAACAAAGCAAAATCAAAGGGATCAATAATAAACTTGCTAGGTTCATTTTTAAAGTCTAGGAAAGGCTCAGTTCCCGTAGCTCAGCAGCTAGGGCACCAGCCACATACACCAGAGCTGGCAGGTTCAAAGCCAGCCAAGGCCTGCCAAACAAAAATGACAACTACAACAAAAAAATAGCTGTTCATTGTGGCGGGTGCCTGGGTCCCAGCTACTTGGAAAGCTGAGGCAAAAGAATCTCTTAAGCCCAAGAGTTTGAGGTTGCTGTGAGCTGTGATGCCATGACACTCTACCAAAGGCAACATAGTAAGACTTTGTCTCAAAAAAAAAAAAAATTAAAAAGAAAAATAAAGTCTAGGAAAAGTATAGCTCTGTCTTTAATCTTAGAATTTGTCTATGGCCAATGTAACTCACCCTCTTCTTCTTCTTCTTCTCCTTCTTCAACATAGTCATCATCATCTTCTTCATCCTTGAAATTCAAATATTCAGTTTGAGAATAAAACAATGACACCAATTTTTCATTGCTTGTTCCAATAAGAACAAAGGAACTACGGTGATTTTGTGTTCTGACAACCTCTGTCTACCTTATACATTACATAGCTCCTTTAAAAATCCAACGAAATCTCTAATTCTTTATGAAAATAAATTATGCTTCAGACCAGCACTATTCAAAAGAATGTTCTGTAACAGTGGAAGTACAGTAGAACCTCTGTAAGCTGACCTTCCAAGAAACTCACAACAAACTGGTCAACATAAGGAACTAGGCCTTAGTACATGTGGTACATGTCCAGTCAATGCAAATTAAGTCAATTTAAGAAGGTGGTTGGTTCAGCACCCATACTCAGTGGTTAGGGCGCCAGACACATGCACTGGGGTTGGTGGGTTCGAACCCGGCCAGGGCCTGCTAAACAATGACAACAACAACAACAAAAATAGGCGGGCATTGTGGCAGGCGCTTGTAGCCCCAGCTACTTGGGAGGCTGACGCAAGAGAATCGCTTCAGCCCAAGAGTTTGAGGTTGCTATAACACCATGGCACTCTACCCAGTAAAACTCAAAAAAAAAAAAAAGAAAGAAAAAAGAAGGTGGTCAAGGTAAGGATTTGGACCTATGGCGCTTCTACTATATTTTATGTGTTTAGTGCAATATAGTAGCCACAAGGGCTACAGAACACAGGAAATATAACTAGAGCAAGTAAGAAATTTAATTTTTAATTTTTATTTAATTTGAATCAGTTTAAATAGCCACATATGCCTACTATCTACTATAATGAACAGAGCAACTTCTCACAATGTTAAAAACAGGATCTTCTATTTTACAGATGAAGGAGGAATGCTCTGAATCCTAGCCCCCATGTATTTATACGTGTTGAATAACTCACTTTATCTCTCTGGACCTCAGTTTTCCAATCAATAAAGGTAAAGTGTTTATCTAAATATCTAGAAAGATGTATAAGTTCCTCTTACATCTAAAAATGTACACAACAAAACAGCAAATGTCAATAAAAATCACAATTTAAAAAACCTGATCTACAACTCTAGTGTAGAAAGTTGTTCTGGATAGCTAAGATTTAAACCAGGAGTGGGGACCCTTTTCATTTTGGAAGGCCCCATTAATTTAGCTATAATCAAATAAAGCTACATTCAAGAAACTTCAATTAGATATACTTAACAATGTACACTGCTTCGCAAAAATCTGTTATGTACTTAACAATTTCAAAAAATGAAAACTCTGTTAATTTTCAAGTACTAACCTTTAAATGACTTTGGTATTTCTGCTTTTTATTGGAAAGTATTTGCATATTTAGTTGTAGTATGGAGGTTCACAATTTCAGGTGATCTGCTAGATGGGTATTGGTCATTTATGACATTAACAAGATCTTGACTTGGGTTAGGTAGGCGAATGTAGATTGACAGCAAAAAGCAAGAAAACATTTTTCGGTCATGGTGCCGAGGCATGGCTGTTCTACCACTTTTGCCCATATTTTAACCGGCTCTTTCTTAGCCTGAAATAATGACATTCAAAAGTCATCTACTGAGAGCTCAGTCAATTCTATCCGTAGTGCTTTGGTGATATCTACTAGGTGAATCTGAAATGCTAATTTGAGTGTGATGTCACGATTCTCAAAGTCAGTGAACCTTTCATAATATTCTCCAACTAACAGATGTTTAACAGCTGTATATTCTTCAAGTGATTCACATATATCATCCTGCTAATCAGTGACCTTTGCTAACTGGGGAAAATGTTCATTTGCAATTTCCTTTCAAAGAAGTGTTTTGAAAAAGCATAGCTTTTTTGCCAAAACTAATATCATAAACTTAGTTTTACCTTGCAAAAAATATTCGAATTGTTTTGATTTGACATGTCACACAAAGATGCTGCATTCCTATAGAAATCTTTTCAATAATTCACACTGCTAATTCTGTTCTTCATAAAATTTAACCATCTGTTCTCTTTTATCTTTGTCTCACTTTAAAATGATGGGCAAATCCACACTGAATACCTCATCATTCAACTTTATCATGTTACAAAACTGAGGATGCCATGTTGCATTTGCACCAGTAAAGTTAACAATCCTTACAACTTGTTGCAAAAAGTAGCTTTAGCACAGAAATGTTGCTGATGCAAGATACAATGAAAATAAATGAGACTGAAAAAAAGTAAAAATAAAAATAAATGAGACGATCTGGATCTCTTAATACTTCTATCTGTGCAATAAACCCTTCATGGTTTCCTGTCATGGAAGGTGCACTGTCTCTACACACTATCACTAAATTTACCAAATTCGTCTAATTTCATGAAGTTTATCTTGAAAGGTGTTAAAGATACCTATTCCCCTGTCCTGTTTGCAAGAGTGCCCAAAGCAAGTAATTCTTCATAGCAAAGAAAATCTTCTGTTACAACCGGAATGAAGTATACAACTTGTGTTGAGTTAGTGTATCAGTTGACTCATCCCAAGCAATTTAATAACATATATTTTCTTTTTGAAGTATTGCATGAAGTTGTTAAGTTGAAGGCTAATTCGTGCTGCCAATTAGTTACAGTTGTCCTTGACAGAGGCAGTTGTTTGTACTTTGAATTGTTATTGGAGTCTAAGCATCCTACAATTTTGACAATGCATTCCTTTACCTTTTCTACATCACTGCATGGCTGTTTTCCCAAAGTATATAAGCTACTTTATACGTTGCTTCGGTGACATTATTTGCAGGTCTTATTGCTCCTTTGAAAGTATTGTCTTGCTTTTCATATATTAATTTCTGCAGTACAACCTTTTGCACCTCTCCCTTGAATTTAACATATGTGTGGTCCTTATCAGTGTTAAAATACTAGTGAGCATGGGATTTCTTTAATGTTGATACTGCAGTATCACAAAGCAAGCAAATCACCTTATCTTTAGCAGAAATAAGATAATACTGTAATTCCCAATCCTCACTAAAAATCTGTTTTCTTCCTTCAGCATTCTCTTGGTCTTTTTCTGACATAATGGGCTGGTAAGCAGACAGAATTTTTTTTTTTTTTTTTTTTTTTTTTTTTGGAGATAGAGTCACATGCTGTCGCCCTGAGTAGAGGCAATGACAACATACCTCACAGCAACCTCAAACTCTTGGGCTCAAGCAATCCTCTTGCCTCCGATTTTCTATTTTTAGTAGAGACGGGGTCTAGTTTGTCTTTAACTTATGAGCTCAAGCAATCCGTCCACTTCAGCCTCCCAGAGTGCTAGGATTACAGGCGTGAGCCACCGTGCCCTGCCTAAGCAGACATAATTTAAAAATACTGTAGAGCTGTGCAACTATCCACAAATTCCACTTCCAACAGAAATACAGCACACCATCACCAAAAGCTGATAACGGACTGGAGTACTTGGCCCCCAAGAAGTCTCACCAACCAGCTTCAAGCAACTGTAGCATAGCAGCTGTCAATTTAGCACTGATAGTTTAATAATGCTCTAACTGTGCCAATCTGAGAGGATTATTTCATTGTGAAATAAAAATATAAAAGACAGGCTCAGCACCTGTTGCTTAAGCGGCTAAGGCTCCAGCCACATACATATGAGCTGCTGGGTTCAAATCCAGCCCAGCCCCGCCAAACAACAATGACAGCCACAACCAAAATAGCCAGGCATTGTGGCAGGCTCCTGTAATCCCAGCTACTTTGGAAGCGGAGGCAAGAGAATCGTTTAAGACCAAAAGTTTGAGGTTGCTGTGAGCTATGATGCCATAGCACTCTACCCAGGGTGACAGCTTGTGGCTGTCTCAAAAAAAAATACATATATATATATGACAAACAAAAATGTATTAATAAAAATAAAAGGATCTGTTTTGTAAAATTTAGATTCAGTCAAAACAGTGCAGTTAAGGCCTTAAAAGGACATATATGGCCTTATGGCCAGAGGTTCTCCCTCCTTATTAAACACTGCCTTGAAGCATTATAACCTTTTTTTTACTCTAAAGAACTGCAATATAAATATCTAAAGTACACTGCATATGCTTCTACCATTTTATGCTGGACTTAAACCTTTTTCTTGAATAATGATGATCACCATTTTTTTCATGCTCACCATTTTCATCTTGAAATTATACCCATTAGTATACATACTAATTCCCTCTAAGATTATTAATATGTGTAGGATGGTTTTCTCCTTTTTAAAAAAGTCCCTGGTCTCCATTTTGAGTTGTTCTTTTCCTAGTTTTTGTCCTCTCTTTTGCAATTACTACTACAATTTTAATCCACTATGGAATCAGAAAATAGATCAACAAGCTTATAAGATAATTGAATATAAAAAGAAAACAGGTTTAGCTTGAACCCTCTCCTAAGGATAAAATGTCTCATGTTACTTTTATTTTGGCAGCTCCCAAACCTTTTATACTTACTGCTTTGTTCTTGGCTATGTTCCAGACAGATGAGGTACTATCCATGTTCAAAAAACTGAACCAATCTAGGGTCTCCCAATGCTACATAAGTGTAGGGCTCTTCAAAACTACTCTAACTGGTAAATGTCAAGAACCACTGGGTAGCTAGGGAAAATTTGGACAATCATCCCTTTTCACAATATTCACATCTTATTTGTGTCTAGAAATAGTAAACAACCTATTTTTCCAACATTTACCTATAATCCCCTGAGAAACTAAACTAAACTACATCTTTTGTTTGGGGTTTTTTTTCTTTTTTTTGACCCATGCTCTTACTCTGTCACCCATGCTAGAGTGCAGTGGCTTCATCATACCTCACTGTACCTCAAACTCCTGGGCTTAAGCAATCCTCCCTCCTTCCTTGGCCTCTCAAGTAGTTGGGACTACAGACACATGCCACCACATCTGGCTAATTGTTTGATTTTTTTGTAGAGACAAAGTTTGTCTCTTGCTTAGGCTAGTCTTGAATTTCTGGCCTCAAGAAATTCTCCCATCTTGGCCTCACAAAGTGTTAGGATTACAGGTATGAGCCACTACAGCCAGATCAGTTAAACTGCATGATTTTTTTTTTTTTTTTGCAGTTTGGGCAGGGCCGGGCTTGAACCCACCCTTGTGGCTCAGTTGGTAGGGCGCTGGTTTCGGCGCCCTACCAACTGAGCCACAAGCGCTGCCCTCAACTGCATGGTTCTTATAATCATTCTTACACAGCCAACTGAAACACCATAAGGCATCTTCATACCAGAATACCATAAGCTACAAGGAGCAGAAGGAATAAAAATCAGAAGAAACTATAGCCTTAAATTGAAGTAGAATGAAAGAAAAGAGAGGGATGGAGGAGAGGGAGGGCAGGAAAGGGG
Source organism: Loris lydekkerianus (assembly GCA_963574355.1). Classification (NCBI taxonomy): domain Eukaryota; kingdom Metazoa; phylum Chordata; class Mammalia; order Primates; family Lorisidae; genus Loris; species Loris lydekkerianus. The sequence continues at coordinate 4,476 of CAUYPK010060117.1, read as the reverse complement.
ATTAGAACAGAAAGAAAAAAGAAGTAGAAGAAACATTTTAAATACCTCTAATTTGCAGGGAGTAACAAAATTGAATATTTAAACATTTATAATTTAAAAGAACACTTGAGATACTAATCACATTTATTACTTGATAATTTAGAAAAGTCCAGGTCTAAAAAGCTAATTTCTCTAGATTTTATTTTAAACAAAATATGATTAGCACAAGAATGCATGGTTTTAAGTTCCTTTTAGAAAATATATCATGAGACGATCTCTCTATAAAAATTCAGCTTCCACCCAAGACTTGAGAGTAGAGATTTAAAGACCATGATCTTCTATGAATAGGAAATAAATGTTTTCTCCCGTGTGCTATGAATAGTACAAAGACATCATAATTCCCAATTTCCTAAAACCACCACCTTCATGTTTAATGAAATATGGCATACATTCATAAAGTCTTATTTAGGCAAATTAATTTACTGCCTCAGAGCAGCTGAAATAGGAAGAAATAAAAAGACTCAAGTAGGGTGCCATGAAGGGTGCCTGCATCCTCAACTACTTGGGAGGCCGAGGCAGGAGAATTGCTTAAAACCAACCTGGGTAGCAAGACTCTTTGTGTTAAAAAAAAAAAAAAAATGGGGCAGCACCTGGGGCTCAATGGGTAGGTCACTGGCCCCATATACCCAGGGTGGCAGGTTCAAACCCGGCCCCGGCCAAACTGCAACAACAACAACAAAAAAAAAAAAAATAGGGCATTGTTGAAGGTGCCTGTAGTTCAAGCTAAACGGGAGGATGAGGCAAGACAATCGCCAAAGCCCAGGAGTTGGAGGTTGCTGTGAGCTGTGACACCACAGCACTATACCGAGGGCGATAAAATAAGACTCTGTCTCTACAAAAAAAAAAAAAAAAAAAGAAACGAAAAATAGCTAATCAGTATGCTTTTCTGTTTCTAATTTCTTTTTAAATCTCAAGAGCCTCTTAAGCCTCTCCTGGGATTTAGCTTTTATTTATTTTATTTTATTTATTTTATTTTTTTATTTTTTTAGAGACAGAGTCTCACTATGTTGCCCTCAGTAGAGTGCCGTGGCATCACAACTCACAGCAACCTCAAACTCTTGGGCTTAAGTGATTCTCTTGCCTCAGCCTCCCAAGTAGCTGGGACTCCAGGCACCCGCCACAATGCCCGGCTATTTTTTGGTTGTAGTTGTCATTGTTGTTTGTCATGCCCCGGCTAGGTTCAAACCCACCAGCTCCAATGTATGTGATTGGCACTAGAGCCGCTGAGTGAGCTACAGGCACTGAACTGGATTTGGCTTCTTTTTTTGTTGTTTTTTATTAAATCATAGCTGTGTACATTAATGTGATCATGGGGCACCATACACTGGTTTTATAGACCGTTTGACACATTTTCATCACACTGGTCAACATAGCCTTCCTGGCATTTTCTCAGTTATTGTGTTAAGACATTTACATTCTACATTTACTAAGTTTCACATACACCCTTGTAAGATGCACCACAGGTGTAATCAATGGATTTGGCTTCTAAAAACAATACTTCATTTTTAACATTACCAAGTTATCTCATCATGAATAAAAAAACCCTATATGGTCCCTGCTCGCTCTATATTGACTTAATGTATATATTATCTTAGAGATTTTTGTTCTATATGTGAGTGACCATGTCATTTTTGTTTAGTATTTCCCAATACTCAATGGAATAATAAACCTAAACATTTACAGTCAGTTGAAAATCATTTTTAAATTAATTTAGACGGAAGGAAGAATTATTGGCAGACAAAATAAAAGTTCAAATACAAAAGAATTCAAGTCTATTATTTTACCAAATAAATAAAAATTTAGGGGGAAAATGTTCATGTTGAACAGGTAGACTCTGAATACTTAAAATATTAAATATTCCATTCTTCATTATTATAGAGCTTCCAACTCACTAAGGCCTCAAGCAAATATAAGTCCTATTTCTTCTACCCTAGTTTTATATTTAAAATGGTACCAAAAAAATTATCATTAATCAAGGATATTATCTATTAATATCTAACCAATGTAGAAGAACAAATAAGAATACTAACAATTTCCAGCCTAAATAAGAGAGGTCATATTTAATACTAAAAATTATTTTAAATTATGAATTATGAAAATAAACCCCAATTTAGCATTAGGAGAAAATAACTTACCTAAACTCCCAGGAGCTAAAGATCATTTGTCCTACTTAGCTGACATTTCATAAGATGCTAAGATGCAAAAATGAATGGCTGTTTCCCTTAAAAAATTCATCAGCTACTAGAAAGTGGCCCATTCCCCCCCCCCCAGTTTCTGGCCAGGGCTGGGTTTGAACCTGCCACCTTCTGGTGTATGGGGCCAGCACCCCACCCCTTTGAGCCACAGGGGCCGCCCAGTGGCCAATTTTTACAAAAGTGTCCCTAGGCAACAGAAACATGATCAAGGTTCCTTAGTATAAGAGGAAAGAATGAACGCTTAAGAAAATAAATAGGGCTCAGCGCCTGTAGCTCAGCGGCTAGGGTGCCAGCCACATACACTGAAGCTGGCGGGTTCTAACCCAGCCCAGGTCTGCCAAACAACAATGGCAACTGCAACAACAACAACAACAAAAAAAAACAGGCATTGTGGCAGGTGCCTGTAGTCCCAGCTACTTGGAAGGCTGAGGCAAGAGAATCGCTTAAGTCCAAGAGTTTGAGGTTGCTGTGAGGCTGTGAGCTATGATGCCATAGTACTGTACCAAGGGTGACATAGTGGGAAGGGAAGGGAAGGGAGGAAGGGGAGGGTGGAGGGGAGGGGAGGAGGAAGGGGAAGGGCAGGAGGGAAGGGGGAAGGGGAAAAGGAAGGGGAAAGGAAAAAGGAAAGGAAAAAGGAAAGGAAAGGAGAGGAAGGCTCAGGGCCCATAGCTCTGTGGTTAGGGCTCTGGCCACATACCCCTAAGCTTGTGGGTTTGAACCCAGCCAAGGCCTGCCACACAACAATCACAACGACACAAACAAATAGCCAGACATTGTGGTGGGCGCCTGTAGTCCCAGCTACCTAGAAGAGGAAGGAAGGACTGCTTAAGAAAAAAAAAAAAAAAAAAGGGGGTTGGCACCTGTGGTTCAAGCGGCTAAGGCGCCAGCCACACACATTTGAACTGGTGGGTTCAAATCCAGCCTGGGTCCAGCTACAAACAATAATGATGACTGCAACAAAAAATAGCCCAGGCATTGGGGCTGTAATCCTAGCTACTTGGGAGGCAGACGCAGGAGAATTGCTTAAGCCCAGAAGTTGGAGGTTGCTGTGAGCTGTGATGCCACAGCACTCTACCCAGGGTGACAGCTTCAGGGTCTGTCTCAAAAAAAAAAAAAAAAAAAGGGCAAGAGAATTGCTTAAGCCCAAGAGTTTGAGGTTGCTGTGAGCTGTGACGCCATGGCACCCTACCGAGAGCGACACAGTGAGACTCTGTTTCAAGAAAAATAGAAAGCTTCAATAGTGAGGTAACTTAAAAGCTACGTTTGTAAAGATACAAGTTCACAAAGAAAAGAAAATCTGAAAAAGAAAGAAAAAAGGGTGGGGAAGTGGGGAGGTAAGAGTTCATAAAGCATGATTTAGGAGGTGGTTACACAAGTATGTACATATATAAAACTAATGTACTTTACATACTTCACTACATTTATATTTACCTCAGCAAAAAAAGAAAATAAAGTTCATCAGAGACCATGAGTAGGTCATTTTCAATAGACTGAATGACATATATACAGATACAAAGGCAAGAAACGGCTTAGTGTGATGCTCTAATTTGGTATTGAGGAAAATGAGGCTAGAGAAGCAAACAGACACCAAATATGAAGGGCTTTGTTTGTCCTGCTGGCAACAAGGAAACATTAAAGAATTTCAAGAAGACTAGTGACATGATCGCATCTACATCAACTACCCAGGCATCACTGCACATAATACTCCTCAGTGATGATACTGTATTCAGAGGGACCGCCAGACGCGGCGGCTCACGCCTATAATCCCAGCACTCTGGGAAGCCAAGGCAGGTAGACAGCCTGAGCTCAGGAGTTCAAAGACCAGCCTGAGCAAGAGCGAGACCCTGTGTCTAAAAAATAGCCAGGTGTTGTGGCAGGTGCCTATAGTCCCAGCTACTTGGGAGGCTGAGGCAAGAGGATCACTTGAACCTAAGAGTTTGAGGTAGCTGTGAGCTATAAGGCTACGGCACTCTACCAAGGGCAACAAACTAAGACTTTGTCTCAAAAAATAAAAATAAATAAATAAATAATAGAAAGCTACTACAAAAGGACAAGCAAGAGATAATTAGCTAAGGTTTTCTTAAGGGCCTACAGCAGGGGTGGCGAACACGCGGCTTCCGGCCAAAATGAATTTCAGCTCTTCGCCTCTTATCATTATTTTGTATACTGTGGCTCTTTGCCAAGTTTGGATTTTGTTATGCTGCTTCTGAGGAGGGACCTCTGAGGAGCGATCTCCGAGCGC
>CAUYPK010060116.1:0-29626 GCA_963574355.1 Loris lydekkerianus | reverse complement strand
ATAGCAACAAATGATTGGACAAATAAATAAATAGGGAGAACAGACAAAGCTCCTGTGCAGAAGAAATTCAAATAGTTTATGTAAATAATGTACAGTCAAGGAAACAGAGGACAACTCTCCTGAGTGTGTGGAGTGACTTCTCTCCAAATAGTACAATATGGAAAGAAAGAGGGAAAAGTAACTTCACAGCAGAGGAACCTGACAAACACAACTTGAGCCAAGTGGCCAGTCAGCCTCCACAGTGCACAGTCCCACTGTTAGTGCACACCCTTGACACAGCTGGCTGAGAATGACACTCTACTTCTGTGGGCTTCCTCCCAAGAACCCATAAGCCTAGTCTAGGCTAGGGGAAAAAAGTAAGACAAATTTTGAAACACTGAACTAGTAATCCTCAAAACTGTCATGATCACATTAAACAAAAAACTGTCACAGTCAAGAGGAGACTGAGGAGGTAAGGCAAGGAAATATAATGTGGTCTCCTGGTAGAATCTTAAAAGAGAAAATAATTCTTAGGGAGAAACTAAGGAAATATGAATAAAGTACAGCTTTTATTTATAATATGCCTATACTGATTTACTAATTGCAACAAATACAGCAACCTAATATAAGATATTAAAGAAAATTGAGCCCGGGGTATATGGGAACTTAGTGTACCACCTTCTCAATTTTTCTGTAAATCTAAAAGTGTTCTGAAAAATAAAGTTTATTTAAAAATTTTTAGAAGTAATGAAAAATGTGGAGTGATTATTAATGGTCACAAGGTTTCTTTGGGGGATAATGAAAATATTCTAAAATCGATCGTGATGATGACAGTGTAATTTTGTGAATACAGTTGTCCTTTGGTACCCATGGGGGATTAGTTCCAGGACTCATTTCTAGATTACTTATAATACCTAATACAATCCAAGTGCTAGGTAAGTAGTTGTTATATATTATTGTTTAGGGAATGATGGCAAGAGAAAAACAGTCTATACATGTTCAGTATAGATGCAAATATTTTTGGTCCATATCTGGTTATCTCCACAGATGTTGAACCCATGGATATGAAGGGCTGGCTGCACACTGAAAATCAGTGAATTATGCATTTAGATGGGTAAATTGTGTAGTATGTGAATTGTGCTCAGTAAAGCTATTTTAAACGAAAAAGCTATGTGATGAATCCACTCACTCTGTCGGTGGTGTTCTGGAGCCAGCTGGCTCACACCGGCTTAAAAAGAGCTAACTATTAAATGTCCAGCAGTTCTAAAAGCTGATTATTAAAAAATCATCATTGAAAATTATTAATATATGGTGTACAATTAAGTTATATTAAAAGCAAATGTAATAAATACCCAAAACTCGTTACTCCTCAATTATTTTACATTTCACTAGTATCTATCTATGCTCCTGAGGTTATCTCTATTTTATATGAATGCTGGAAATAATATACATCGGTGTACTACTGAATATCTTTTCCGAATTCTGTCTTTAATGACTTCACATCAGCAGCCTGAAATCAGTCCTATTGGTACCATTTACATCATAGAAATCTGCAAATGAGGCCTCGATTTTGAAGTTTTAGTGATTGCTAAAAAAAGAATGAAGAAATTGCTAACAATGCTAATAATGCAGATAAATCCTAAAAGTGTGTCCTTTTCTTTCTTTCTTCTTTTTTTTTTTTTTTTTTTTAGCCAGAGCTAGAGACTCCTTCTGCCACCCTGGGTTGAGTGTCATGGCATCATAGCTTACAGCAACCTCAAACTCCTGGGCTCAAGCGATCCTCCTGCCTCAGACTCCCGAGTAGCTGGGACTACACGCACCTGCCACAATGCCCCACTTGTTAGTTTTTCTGTTTTTAGTAAAGATGAGGTCTCACTCTTGCTCAGGCTCATCCTATTGGGAAGCTGAGTTGGGTGGATTGCCTGAGCTCAGGAGTTCAAGAAAAGTGCATCCTCTTAATAGCTGTTTAATTGTGACTAAGCAGAAAAATCTGAGAAACATTCTTCCGGTATTCAGTTCACAAGGAAGTCATTCACTGCACTGAAGAATAAGTGAAGTTATTCACTTATTCTGAGAATGTTCTGAGAAACATTCTTCCGGTATTCAGTTGACAAGGAAGTCATTCACTGCACTGAAGAATAAGTGAAGTTCTGACATGCTCCTTGCTGTTCCACTCACTCAGTAATGCAAGAGAAATTATAACCCAGCGTTTGTGTCAGAACTACACTTGTTCAGCATCTATGACCCTAAGGTGGTGACAGACGACAGAGAGTTTGGCAAAAATCAACAAAGCATTTGGGGGCCATGTATAATTTATAATAAAGCATATCATACATTTAATAGTATTTGTAAATTGTGCACTATACATCCTTTCTACCAGTAAAATGTATAATAACACGTATATATGTGTTTATACTTCACATTATTTTGACAGCCAATCATTATACGTTGATATTCACAGCCCTAGTTCTGGAGCCAAGACTAGAATTCACATGTATTTGATTGTTAGTTCATTATAATTTTCACTAATCCAATAGACTTCTTTCATAATTTTAATATTTTTAACAGCTTTGTTTACATTATGAAACAATCCAATCCAAAGTGAAGTGCTTTGGAGAATTTGAAATTAGAATAATTTATAACTTGATGATGATTGCTGTAAATATAACTAGTACTCAGGATTTTGTTGTTGCTAACAACCCAACACAATTGGTAGAGCAAAATCAGTGGACAAAGCTTGGTCACCCGCAGAGGGAGAGATGTGAAAGCAGGAGTTCCTGTTCTCATGGAGGCAAAGTTTTAACTAGGAGGAGGAAAAGAGGAGTAAGGAAGAGGAGACATATAAATTTCTGTAATTCAAGAAACATCAGGGAAACATCTTACACAAGAGAATTAGAACAGAGTAACAGAATCCAGGAGAACACAATATTGAAAACAATGGAAGAAAATGAAAACAAAGGCTTAAATTATTTCCAGTGACAACACTGTTTGCTTTCATCTGTAGCTTTCCCCATTATTATTGACGTTAACTAACTAGTAGGAATTCTTGATTTTGTAAAATTCAATGAAGAGTTTAAGTTACAAAGCCTTCAGGATACAAATATAATGCTATTATGTTTTCTTACAGAGAGTTACATTTTTCTAATTAATTTTACACTGGACCTTCTGATAAAAATTGTTTTAAAAAGAAAGTTCTTTACCTTCAGGTTCCAGCATTTTAGGGATTTTTAATTCTTGTTCTGCAATTCTGAAGGCCTCTTCCAGATTGTCTTTGCTGGACCTGTGCTTCACACGCCTCATGTCAAGAAGGTCTGGTCGCAAGGCATGAATGACTTTCAAAAAAGCCATTCCATTTCTCCAGCTTGACTTAAAATCTGTCACAGTAACAGACTCGTGCCTATCACAAAGGGACAAAAACATGATAAATACTTTTAAAAATAATATATCAAGACACTTACATCGTATTCAACAGTAATTAAAACAAAATTCAGTGAATCAAATAAACGATTTAAATGATTCTAGATAAAAAATTTTATTTTAGGTGGTGCCTGTGGCTCAAAGGAGTAGGGTGCCAGCCCCATATGCCGGAGGTGGTGGGTTCAAACCCAGCCCTAGCCAAAAAAATTTTTTAAACTGAAAAAAAAAAAAAAAAAAAAAAAAAGCAATTTCTTATGGGCGGTGCCTATGGCTCAAGGAGTAGGGCACCGGTTCCATATACCAGAGGTGGTGGGTTCCAACCTGGCCCCAGCCAAAAACTGCCAAAAAAATTTTTATTTTAACCTTGGGGTTAAATTAAAATATCAAGTTTGACGAAACTCAAGATATCACAAAACATCAGTTCTCAAAATGTGGTTCCATACCAGCAGCATCAGCACCACCTAGGCAGCAGGTATTAGAAACACACCTTCTCCAAATTAGTGCTGAGTACATGTGGCTAAGCAACATTTATGTATATTTATGGAAGTAAAACTCAAAGGAATTTAAGTGCAGAGGAGGTAGGAGGAATAAGGTAAATTTACATCTAATGGTGCAATGCCTATATTCTGGGTGAAGGGCACACCCATAACTTTGACTCAAAATATACAAAAGCAAATTAGGTAACCACAATGTGTTTACCCCTATGTGAAAAAGAATGGGGGGGGGGGGGAGGCACATTCTCAGGCTCACCCATACCTATTGAATCAAACTTGGAGACAGACCTGAAAGCTGCTTTAAGGCCTCCGGGTGATAATGATACTCATGTTTGAGGCTCTTCATTCAACAATCTGTTGGCTCAAGACTGACTTTAGAAGAGTGTTTTTCAACCTTATTTTATCACATGGCACACTTGTACCTACTGTTAAACTTCCGAGGCACACTTAAATTATGTTAATAAAAAAACAGACAAACAAAAAACAAAACACACTTACTGTGCTTTGAACGTCTTCCAAAAATAATTTAATTAATGATTGTTGAGATTTTCGTGGCACACTATTTGAAAATCAATTATGGTCCTCCACTAGAAGAAACAATTTTCTTTCTCACTGGGACAAATGAAAAGATCTATTGTGCCAAATCCGTGGCCAGTAGCTTTCTAGATACACTCCTCGACTTAATCCTACTATCTCAAATGACCTGATAAATAAAACGTGATACATGTACACAGTGGAATGTTACTCAGCCTTAGAAAGGAAGGAAATCCTGATAAACGCTGCAATGTAGATGAACTTTAAAGATCTTACACTAAGTGAAATAAGCCAGACACAAAAGGACAAATATATGATTCAACTTTTATGAGGTAAAAGATCATATTCATAAAGACAGAAAGTGGTTGCCAGGGCTGGGGGTGGGGGTAACAGGGAGTTATTGTTTAATATGTGCAGAGTTTCCTCTTACAAGACGAACAAAGTTCTAGGAGTGGATGGTGGTTATGGCTGCACAACAACGTGAAAAATGGTCAAAATGGTAAATTTTATATCATGTATATGATGTAAAAATTAAAATTAATCTCTCTATAAAGACACCGTTGGCTGGCCATTGTACTTAGAATAACATCTCTCACTTCAAGACCCCATGTTATTTGGCCCCTGCCCACCCCTCCCACCTTTACATCTTCCCCTCACTTACAGTGTTGTAGACACACTGCCTCACTCCTGTTTCCATGGCTGCTCTTTCCTATTGCCATGGTGCCTGTGCACCACTTTTTGGACAACATCGTACATTTGACACCTGCGCCATCAGGACTCAGCTGCAAATCTGCTTCTCAGCAAGGCCCTGCCTGACCACCTACAGCAGACACTCTCACTAACTCAGCATCCATGACCATATCCTGTGTCCATCCTAGTCTTACTGCTGGTAGTTACCATCTTACTTCAGCTGCTCCCGAAGGGCCCAGCCTTTCTTGTTCACCACAGTAGACTCACCCCCAAATAGTGCCTCTTGTTCAGCACAGTAGACTCACCCCCAAACAGAGCCTCGTACAGACTGGGATCTTAATGTATATACTTTTTTTAATCACTCAGTCACTGTTATGTAGTTGTTAAGGGATCAGTGAAAGTCCTGTAAAAGAGTATTTTCCACACATTTGGAAAATATTCCAAAACTACAGTTTCCTTTAACATCCCATAAAAATATCCCATAAAAAGCATGAAGAAATTGAAGGTCTGAGTCAAACAATAACAAGTCCCCAGGAAATAGTCTGCTCCAGATGGCCTCGGTTTTCCTGTTTACTTAGGAAAAAAGTTTAAACTATGACTGTAATGAACTACAAAGTAGTCTGTGATTTTTGTGTTTGGCAAATAGGAATGTGGTGCCTACCGCATCCAGAAACTGTTTCAAATGGTTTAAAAGAAATAGTCCTTATCATACACATAACAACCTCATGACATATTACTATTGTCCATATTTTATGACAAAACCAGAGCAAGAGAGATTAGGCATCCAAGGTCACCAGTGAGAAAGGACACAGAGACAGGACGTCACCCCCAGGGATTCTGGCTTCACAGTGAATTCTCAATTTCTAAGTTAAACTGAGAGTTAAGGGGTGGGAGCTGTGGCTGAGGATAGGGCCAGATACTCGCAGTGCTCAAGGGGCCAGACCCAGCTCAGCACTGACTGTCAGGCCCTGGACTCAGGAAAGCACCAGGCTGCAAGGGCAGTTCTGCACAAATGCGCCGAGGCCAGCAGAATGATGCTGCTGCCAGACTGGCTTAGAGAGGGCAGGGTTAGGCTCCAGAATGGGTGGCCGGATCTAGGTTCATTTAGAAGTTGGGGGATGGGGCCTGATCCACCTGTTTCACAAACAAGGAAATACAAGATATTACTTACAGCACCATCTTTATATCTGAATCCCAGAGAATCACAGAATATTGAAGTAAAAGTTACCTTATAATATTACCAGACATGGCAAAACTAGGATAAAGTCATGATGGATTACTTCAGAAGGGGTGCTGTGTCTGAATGAGATTAGCGTAGGATAAGGAGAGCCATGGAGAAAAGGTAAGCCGTGGTGAAGCAGACGGGGCTCAGAAAGGGCCTGAAGGTTATTTATGTAGAATGAAATCAATCTGAATATAATAACACTTTTCACACATATGTTTGGGATTTATTATTTTATTATTATTTTTTGAGACAGAGTCTCACTATGTCACCCTTGGTAGAGCGCTATGGCATCACACCTCATAGCAAGTGATTCTCTTGCCTCAGTCTCCCAAGTAGCTGGGACTTACAGGTACCTGCCACAATGCCCTGCTATTTTTTGTTCCTGTTGTCGTTGTTTAGCTGGTTGGAGCTGGGATGAAACCCGCCAGACTTGGTGTATATTTATGTGCCTAGTGCTATAACCACTGTGCTACAGGCACCAAGCCCTATTTGGGATTTTTTAAAAATTTGGAAAACTGATATAAAATTATCCCTAAAAGATTCAAGAAAAAGGTTCATTTAATATAGTTTAAACCTACATATAAGGTTGTGGACGTTTGTGGCTCTCATAAATAATAAATATTCTATGAAAATGACAACTAAAGAAAGGTGCGTTAAAAAAAAAAGAGGCTCGGCACCCGTAGCACAGTGGTTACAGTGCCAGCCACATTCACCGAAGGTGGCAGGTTCAAACCCTGCCTGGGCCAGCTAAACAGCAATGACAACTACAAAAACCACAACAACAACAAAATATAGCCGGGTGTTGTGGCGGATGCCTATAGTCCCAGCTACTTGGGAGGCTGAGGCAAGAGAATTGCTTAAGCCCAGGAGTTTGAGGTTGCTGTGAGCTATGACACCACAGCACTCTACCGAGGGCAACATAATGAGACTCTGTCTCTAAAAAAAAAAAAAAAGAAAGAAAGAAAGGTAAGTTGAAGGGAAAAAGTAACCTTTGTCGCAGCCTTTCATTAGCCAGAAAAGGGTTTAGCAACTCATTTATAATTCTATTTACCTAGACAATGCTAGGACATGACAAGGAATTGCTTTCTGTAGCTAAATTCCTTATATTTCCCAAACGCCTTCTCAGCCACTGGTTAAAATAGAAAGATAAATGTCCATCTCACTTTGGTTTCCAAGGGCAGAAGGTGGGTGGTATCATCTGTGTAAACTAATATACATGCTGTGTTGTGTAGGTAGCCTATTTCTATTTTTACTACCATAAAATATGGATAATAATAATATGTCATGAGGTTATTATGTGTATGAATTTTTCTGCCCAAAGGCAGAAAAATATTTTTCTTTGTAAAAAAGAAAATTATAAGTACTATCTTCCCTTCCTCATCCCCACTTTTTTCAAATGCTCACTCTCATCTGTTTCCTGATTGAGCTGAGTTTCTAAATAACAAGGATTGTGTTCTCTTCATGTAATCACACACAGCTCCAAGAGATAACCATGTATTTTGGCTACTTATTCACTCATGAGTTCATTCATTCACTGTTCAATATATTGATGGCGCATCCATCATAAACTCACATCATGCTAGGTTCTGGAATTATATAATCAATTAAGATACAGTCCTGTCTTTTACAGCGTTCATACTGCAGCAGAGGTTTTATAATCTAAATCCAGCTTCCAGATGAATGAGGGAACATTGCCTAAAGAAAAGGGTACTTAAATAACACCCTATTTATACACAGTAATAGGCCACCTAAACAACACAGCATGTACGTTCATTTATACAGATGACACCACCGACCTTCTGACCTTGGAAACCACAAGTGAGTAAACTCATGGACCTCTGTCCCCCTCTACATTTGGGAAATTCACTGAGAAGAGTGAACAATGAGAATTTTCTTTTCATGAGAGGGAGGTGTTGGGGTAGGGATCGGTGAAGTTGTGTTGGTGGATTCAGCTGCCCTGTGTGCCTCTTACAGTCATAGCAAACTACTTACGTGGCACATTGTTCCTGAGCCCACAAAAGAAGAGCTTTCTTTGCAGACATCTGCCATCTTTCTTGAGGTCTGGAGCATTTCTTGGCCGGAGGACTTGAGGTAGGTGATAAACCTCCCTCAACCACACTCACATCATCCAGGGAAGGTTGATTGTAATGGCAAGAAAGAGTCTGGGCAAGCTCCTCAATCTAAAGAAGACAAAATAAGTTAACAAATACAGAATTAACATTGGACCAAAACAAAAGTCCAAGCTACTCAGGAGGCTGAGGTAGAGAATCCCTTTAGCCCACAAAGAAGTCTCCTGTGACAGTCCTGGCTTGGTCCTGGTGAAATGAGCACTGGGCTACAACTCTGCATAGCAGCATCTGGACAACACCTTGGCTTACTTTCAGTCTGGACTGGAGTCACTTCTTACCTTCACCCAGACATGCCATCCACATTGCAGACAAGCATCTATTCATCCCCCTAAAGTGGTTACAGAGCACGTCACTGGAACGCAACACCTATCAAACTAAATCGGACTGAACTAAATTGAGCATTTAGTCCAGAGGATCTTTAGAGACTGTATCAGTTGAAAATCAACAAATACACACACAGGGGAAAAAAACATAGTCAAACATATGAAAAGACAAGTCCCCAAAAAGCAATTAAAATTGCCATTAAATATATAAAAATAACCACATTTATAAGTTAAGGACCAGTCGAGTGCAATGGCTCCTGCCCATAATCCTAGCCCTCTAAGAGGCCATGGCTGGACAATCTCTTGAGCTCATGAGCTGGAGACCAGCCTGAGCAAGAGTGAGATCCCGTGTCTACTAAAAATAGAAAAACTATCCGGGCATCATAGTAGGTGCCTGTAGTCCCAGATACTCAGGAGGCTGAGGCAGGAGGATCACTTTAGCCCAAGAGTTTCAGGTTTCCATGAGCTACTCAGGGCAAAAGAGTGAGACTCTTGTCTCAAAAAATAAATAAAATAAAACAAAACAAACCCCATATGTATAAAGGTAAAAGGGTAGTTTTTATAATATTACACAGGCAAAACAAAATTTAAAAGATAACATTCAGTGATGTAAAAGTATAAGAAATTGGATATTTTTATATTGCTGATAAATGTACAAAGTGGCTCACTTTTTTTTTTTTTTTGGAAAGCAATATGATAATATCAATCCAAAACTTTAAAAGAGAAATTCATCATCATAATAGAAATGTTTGATACATTTCTCTCAATTGACAGAATAACCAGATAATCAATAGTAATTGATATGACCAATATTATTAACAAACTTGATCTGATTGGCATTAATCTGATACACACTGTACCTAAAATGGTAGAACCAACATTTTTTTCAAAGGCCATTAGAACATTTCCTAAAATTGACGAGGCTAAGCCAAAGAGCAAGCCTCAGCAATTTTGAAGGACTGAAGTTATTCAATGTTCCCTGTCCACATTGAAATTCTTGCCAGAAATAATAATATATAACAAACAAAATGAAAATCAGACAATAGATTTTATATACTCCATGGGTCAAATAAGAAATAGGAATGAAAATAAGAAAATATTTTGAACAGAATGAAAATACATTGATGGATGGGAAGACACTGTATTTTAAAAGTGTCAGTTTTTTCCAAAGTGTTTTATATATTCAGTGCAATCCTAATCAAAATCCCAGCAGATTTTATTCATGTGTGTGTGTGTGTATATACACACAAATGTGGAGACTGACAAGTTATTTATAAAATTTAAATAGAAATACAAACAAGAATAAGAACAGGTTATTACACCATCAGATATCATGACTTGCTATGTGTAGACAGAGACAGAAATTAACGGAGAACAGTACTGGCGTCAAAGGTAAGAACAGAATATGGAGCCACTCATTTATGTCTACTTGATTGATGAAGGGGACACTACAGTACTCTACAAAAATGATAATCTTTTCAATGAACAGTGTTGGATCAACTGGGTAGCCAAATGGGGAAAAAGTAAATGTTGATTGTTTCAACATAACATACTTAAAAAATCAATTCATTCTTGAAAGAACTAAGCTGTCTTAGTTATGATAGCCACTAATCATATGTGGAATTTAAATTTAAATTAATTAAATACACGTATAATTAAAAATTCGGCTCCTTTGCCATACTAGTTGCACCACAAGTGTATAATCGCCACAAGTGGCAAGGGGCCACTGCTGTATACAGTGAAGCTAGTCTAGAAATCCTACTGAATAGAACTGTCCTACAAAACAATGTCAGAGAGCATCTTCACGATACTGGCATAGGAAAAGATATCTTCAAAGAAAATGTAAGTACTAGCCACAAAAGAAAAGTTGATAAATTTGAACTACATTAAAATTATAAATGTCTGTTCCATTATAAGATTGAAAAGGCAAGCCACAGAGTCAGAAAAGTTTGTCTGCAATTTATATACATACAACAAAGGACTTTTATCCAGAATATATTTAAAAACTCCTATAAATTATTATACACAATGCAGAGCTAATGTAAAAATTTCAAACGCCAAGTATTGGCAAGAAAGTAGCAAACTCTGGTAAGAATATAAATGGGAACAACTATTCCGACAATCTATTTGGCAGTATCATGCTAAAGCTGAAGGCCAGATGCCCTCAGATCACCAATTCCATTCCTAGGTGGATGCACGGTAGGAAGGAGGGCTTGTACAAGGGATATGTACGAGAATGTTCCTAGCATCTTAATTTATAATAACTAAAAAATAGCAACAAAAGAAACGTGTACTAACAAAAAAACAGTAAATAGGTTGTGGTATATTTATACAATGGCATATGTGTACAGAACAATGAAAAAGATAGGACGTGAAGTGAAATATCAGACCCAAAAGAGTATAAAATGTAAGAAGTAGAATACATTTACAATTCCACTTACATGGAGTTAAAGATGCTAAAGTAATTGATGATAGACATAAAAGTGGGAGTTATCTTTAGGGAAGAAGGGCAGTGACTACCAGAAGGGCCTAGGACATGCTGCGCTGCTGCGGAAGTTCTGTACTATTATCCGGGGTGATAGTTAAATGGGTATGTTTAATTTCTAAAGATTCATTAAGTTCTATATTTAAGCCTTGAGCATTATTCTCTATGTGTGCTATAAATCAATAAAAGTTTACTTAAAATTTTATAACCAATTTTTTAAGTCTTAAGTTTGCAAAGTCAATGACACAAATTGACTTTTTTTTTTTTTTTTTTTTTTTGCAGTTTTTGGCCTGGGCTGGGTTTGAACCCACCACCCGCAGTATATGGGGCTGGTGTCCTACTCTTTTGAGCCACAGGCACTGACCAATTTGACCTTTTTTTAAAAACAGAGTCCCACTCTGATGCTCAGGCTAGAGTGCCGTGTGGCCATCATAGCTCATAGTAACCTCAGCTTCCTGGGCTCAAGCGATCCTTCTGCCTCAGTCCTACCTGGGACTGTAGGTGACTGCCATTACCCATGGCTAATTTTAGTATTTTTGGTTGAGACAGGGTGTCACTCTTGCTCTGGCTGGTCTCCTACTCCTGAGTTCAAGGGATCCTCCCACCCTGGCCTCCTTACGTGCTAGGATTACATGTGTGATCCACCATGCCTGGGCCTACAATTCCACTTCTAAGAATTTGGCCCACAGAAATAGATAGTATATAAAGGTTTTATATTAAGGATTCTTTTTTGGAATTACTCAGAATCACAAATAATCATGACCTTTCCCACTATCCATGTGCCAAATTTAGTACTTCACAACAAACATCATGCCTCCATTCAAATAAATAAAATTCAAAAAGATGTTCATTAGAACAGATTGAAAACAGTATGGGTAACGTGACTCCATTTTGTTACAAATATACCTCTACGAATATATACCACACTAGTTCCTATCATAAAGACTATACATATATTTATTTATTGCAGTTAACTATGAGGGGTGGATTACAGATGATGTTTTTATCATCTATATTAAAATTTTTAATTATATTTCAAATACCCAGGAAACTGTGGAGAAAAATAAATGCCATGAATTATCAAATTTTTACATTTTACCACATTTGGTTCAGATTTTCTTGAAGAAATAAAACACAGATACAGTTTCAGCCTCCTCCTATCGTTCCCTAATCCCATTACCTTCATTCCAAGAAAAAAAAAAAAAACACTAAATTCAGTTGTCATTATCCTCACTCATATTATGCTATTGTAACTACAAGTGCACATACCTAGAAATAATACAATAGGTTGGTTTTACGTGTTTTCAATGTTATACAATGGTTGGCAAAAAGTGTATAGACATTTTAAACAAGGAAAAAATTGTATTAAATTTGTAATGCTCAAATCATGTTTGACTTATGCAATTATAAGAAGTACTCAACATGACCTATATTCATCTTTTAATTTGGCATTCAACTTTCAGTTGAAAAAAAACTACAATGGCACATGGTCAGCTACATATTTTCTGCCTGTTCAAGATTTCTAGAGGTCCTATTTGTGAAAGTAGCTCAGGATTAAACGTAGCATCAAGTCACACTCACCACATCACACTTACTTCATATTGCAGTCATTAGAGTAGAAATGATTTTCATTATCTTCAAATTACTTACGTGAAAGTGCAGTATAATTGTCCAAATCAGTCCAAGAATAATGGATGGGTTTCCATCCACTATATCAGTA
Organism: Loris lydekkerianus; assembly: GCA_963574355.1. NCBI lineage: Eukaryota > Metazoa > Chordata > Mammalia > Primates > Lorisidae > Loris > Loris lydekkerianus. The sequence continues at coordinate 16,630 of CAUYPK010060116.1, read as the reverse complement.
ACATGAATATTTATTAGCTTCATCTAGAAAAGAAGAAATCCAGGTCAAAAGGAGAAAACAGCCCAAAGCATTAACCTCTCCTATGAATTTTCTAGTGAAATTTATACTCACCGATTGGTTTTTTAGGAATGTCAGTGCATTTCCTATATTGGTTCTACACTGGAATGTATTATATCCTTTATCCCGAGGCTATGAAATTCAAGTAAATATATTATCCAGAAATATGAAATACATTTTTTAAAAAACCAACAAAAGTTTCTTGGTGTTATTTAAAACTCTTACCAACTGCTGTCCTGAAAGCACTTCCAGAAGGTCCAGGAGCACATGACCTTTTTTAATGTCTGTGAATAGGTCTGATACAACCGAGGGAGGAGAATGCTGAAAATGGTCATAAGAAAAATAATCATTAAAACTTTTGTCAATACTAATATGAAGCTGGTAGATGAACGAATACACCCCCACACAAGAGAAAAACGCAATTCAGTTCAAGTTGGGAGGGACTGGTGTGCTCTCACCTAATGGACACAATGTAAGAGTATATATATGGCACACCTCCTATGCACAGGACACAACTACAACAGGGACTTTCCCCAACAAATGCAAACATTGTAACCTAATCATCTGTACCCTCATATTAATCTAAATTTGTTGTTTGTTTGTTTGAGACAGAGTCTCACTATGTTGCCCTCAGTAGAGTGCCAGGGCATCACAGCTCATAGCAACCTCAAACTCTGGGACTTAAGTGATTCTCTTGCTTCAGCCTCCCAAGTAGCTGGGACTACAGGCGCCTGCCACCACACCCAGCTATTTTTTTTGTTGTTGTTGTTATTGTTGTTGTAGCTGTCATTGTTGTTTAGCAGGCCTGAGCTGGGTTCAAACCCACCAGCATCAGTGTATGTGGCTGGCACCTTACCACTACGCTACAGGAACAGAACCTAATCTGGAATTTCTAAAAAAAATGTTTAAAGAGTAAAAGAATAAAAGAAAAACCAACTTTGGTCCAAAATCTCAATACCTTTAAGAATCTCAGAAATGTGCTTTGTGTCTTTGAAAAAGCTGATTTGGTAGGGACTTTCTTCTTAATGAATGACAGAGAATGAGCAAAGATTCCTATCAAATCATGAAAAAAGTAGTGAGTATAATTTAGCTCATAGCAAATTTCTAGGAGTATAAAACTTTCTGCATGAAGCTTGCATTGAGAGCTTAAAACCTATACATAGAGAATGGCATTAAAAGACATCCAGAATCAGCTGACTGTGACCCATTTGGAGAACAGATTTCATTTCTGGAGTGGCCTGCTTATGTATTCACCCTTTCTTAGAAATAGAAGGATTGTGTTGGGATGGACAGACAGGGAACAGTGTGAATGGCATGGAAGGAAAGGCTCATTTGTCATGTATCTAGGTTATCCCAGGCACTCAGTATCTCATCAGTGGGAAGACTCCTTGACTATGATCAAAGCCTCTGGGTCCAGACTGCCTGAGTTTGCAGCCCAGCCCCATCATTTACAAGCTGTGTGACTGTGAGCAAGTCACATGATGTCTCTGTACCTTAGTTTCTTTAACCCCAAAAAGGAATGACTATCTCATTCTACAGGAATAACACTATCTCTCCCACAAGGTTATTATGAAATCATTTCAGTGTCATGAGTTGTCATAATTATTCCGTTTAAAGCAGTGGTTCTCAATTTTCCCAATGTGTGATGTATTTCCATTGTTACAAAGGGGTCGCAACCCACAGGTTGAGAACTGCTGATTTAAAGTGTTTAGGACAGTGTCTTAACTCATAACACTTGTTATATATATATATATATATATCATTATTACTATTATTTCATTTAATGAAAACTATGTTACTTATTTTAAATATTTTGTAGCAATTTCCCATATCCTTGACAAAAGTGCATTTTTCACATGTTGAAATAGAATAATAAACACATCAAAACAAGAGTAAGGTGACTATGAGCAAATTCTTTCCCAAAAAGTCATTCCCTAGCATTTTACATGTCACTAATGGCTTCCTTAGAGCCAAAACTGAGGGAGTAACATTTATAAGTAAATTCAGACCAGGCATAGTGGCTCATGCCTGTAATCCTAGTACTCTGAGAGGACCCCTTGAGCTCAGAAGTTTGAGACCAGCCTAGGTAAGAGTGAGGTCCGTCTCTACTAAAAATAGTACTAGCGGGAATCGTGGGCACCTGTAATCCCAGCTACCTGAGAGGCTGAGGCAGGAGGATTGCTTAAGCCCAAGAGTTTGAGGTTTCTATGCACTGTAATGATGCTCTCCCACCTACCCAGAGTGACAGAGAATCTGTCTTTAAAAAAAAAAAAAAACTTAATGTGCTTTTTTCTTACCTTTGCCAGCTGTGAGTTTATCCAGCAGGTGAAAGTTTTCTTCTGAGTGTCTTCCTGTTTAGCTATCAGAGAAAAGACAACAGCAGTTATAAAATGAAAGGCCTCAAAATCCTTTTGAAGGTATCACAGCTTCGAAGGTCTGTCACTCTGGGTACATACCTGTGTTTCACGAGCTCATGAACTTTCTAGAACTTAGTCTAAATTTTAGATGCTCATCCAAGTAGTATGTTAGAAACAGCATGTTGTTATGAGATTTTTTTTGTAAAGCCACAGGTTAGGTAACAAGACATAATGGTTTTTAATACTATTTTTTTTTTTACTGAGAAAGCTCCTATATAGCCTTGACAGCACTGTGCAAAGAACTGAAGAACAAGAAGTATCCCTAACCCAAAAGGACCTGGGGTCTAAACAAAGCCACGATGTGGTTAAAGATAACCCCAGAACATCTGAAGATGTTTTAAAAGGCACAGTCATTATGGTTTAGTCATATTTATCATGAAAATTCATCATGAAGAATATTCTGCCACTGATTTAACTGTAAATGAGCTGCAATTAGTCAAAGACACCTGGACTCAAATCCTGTTTCTGTTATGGCATAGCTGTGAGACCCTGGGTAGCATCACTGTGTGATTAAAGCTGGAGGTGAGAAACCTATAACCTTGGGACCATATGTGGCCTTTTGGATCCTTGAAGGTGGCCTTCTGACTAAATCCAAATGTTGTTCTGTGAAGTCTAGATTCAGTTGAGGGCCCTTACTTGGGGAGGCTGCAGTCCCCACCCCCATCGAGGGACACACAGTAAACATAAGAAGTACAGGCTAGTACTGCCTCACTCCTGGGCAGGAGTCAAGGAGAAGATCTGACCACTCCGAGTATTTCCCTCCTTCCCTCTGGGTAAGAGAGGGCCCCACATGGACGCCATGCCTCTCTATGCCCTCTGTCCCCTCACCTTCAAAAGACATCCTCAACTCCAAGGTCAAGGGTTAGTTTTGCACACAGGACTGAGTTCACATTTCCCCAGACATCCTCATCCCAGTGGACAGGGTTGAGTGTAAGCCCAGACACCCATTCTTCCCTGTGCCCAATGCTCATGACCTTGCCTCCAGCATGGAGCTCAAGTTCACCAGGCTTCATCTTATTATGCCCTTTATCCCTGTTTACGTCAGTCAGCACACACGCACACACGCGCGCGCACACACACACACACACACACACACAGAGATGCATACACAAGCTCGTATGGACATGCATGTGAGCACAGATGCACATGCACCCCCAACTTTTTCAAGAGCCCCCTCTCATTTCTCTGTAATGTCCATGAGACTCTACACATCCCTCATTTTTTTTTTTTTTTTTTTTTTTTTTGATACACAGTCTCACTCTGTCACCTAGGTAGAGTGCCATGGCTGGGGCCGGGTTCGAACCAGCCATCCTCAGTATATGAGGCTGGCGCCCTACTCACTGAGCCACGGGGGCCGCCCTGTTTTATTTTTTGAGACAGAGTCTTACTCTGTTGGGGACTAGAAGGCCATGGTGTCATAGCTCACAACAACTTCAAACTCCTAGGATCAAGCAATCCTCTTGCCTCAGCCTCCTGAGTACCTAGAACTACAGGTGCCTACCACAACACTGGCTATTTTTCTATTTTTTTTTTAAGTAGAGATGGATTCTTGCTGTTGCTCAGGTCTCCAACTCCTGGGCTCAAGCAATCCACCTGCCTCCACCTCCCAGAGTTCTAGGATTACAGGTGTGAGCCATGGCGCCTGGCCCACATCCCTCAATTTTTCTCATCTCCCACCTTTCCTTAAATCCTGAAACTCCCGAGAAGGGTGAAATCCACAGTGCACCATCAGCACACCCTGTCCACTCCCAGCACCCTCTGTGGTGTTCAGCCTTTGCCTTCTGCTTCTGTGAGCTGCTCTGACAACTCTGCCCCCACCACAGCCCTCTCTTTGATTTCTCTTGAAGACCTGGCTCCTCACTCCCCACTGCTACCTCCAGACCATCCTCTGCCCTCTTTCTCCCTGAAATGCTCCAGCTTTGGATCTCATGTTGTCAGACTATCCTTGCTGTCACGGTCGTTACCTACCTCTGTTGTTCCCACCATTTCTCAAAGACTTCTTCCCCACTATCATTCTCTCCAATATGACTCCCATCTAATTCTTGGCAATTTGGATGAACCTCCCAACCTTGTGCCTCTCAGTTTCCTAAATTTCTCTTCTCCAGTGCACGTCTCTTCTGGCCTGGCCATTGTCACGGTCATGCTCCAGACGTCGCTGCCACTCATAACCACAGCTCCTCCACAGTCTTGGTTTCACGTATCCCTCACATTCACTCCCTCTCGTGTCCCAACACCAACAATCTTTCAAGCTCAGGGGCAACTCCAAGCCCTCAATTCTGCCCTTTTCACTGACCCTCACCTCTGTGGCATCTTTCCTTTCATCCTTATCCATCTTAAGTTCCATGAACAATAAGTACCAACATTCCTCTGCACCTCGTGATGCCCTGGTGTGGTGCCTCATGACCACTCTCTGCCCACTTCCTTACACATGTACCCTGCTGATTGTGGCTGGGGGGAAAAAAACCAATGGCGCTGACCCATCTCACCAGCATCCACCATTCACCTTAATGCTGCTCAGTAGGCATGCTGTATTGCTGACAACTACACCCTTCTTCTTCTTCCATAAATGTCTGACACCTCTTTCCCCATCCTCTCTACTGAGACTTTGCTTCTCACTCCTCTCACAACCTACCAAGTGCTCTGGCCCTAAGCTGTCAGCACAGATGGACGAGCCTAGCTGGCACCTAGAGCCAACCCTCAACCCCCTGGCATCTTCTCAAAGACATTCTGCTCCTTTCTCCTCTGCACCATCCTCTTCACCACCACCCCAAACATTGCCATCAGTACACATCCATGCTGGTGATTCTCTCACCTAAAAGCAAACCTCGGCTGGGCGAGGTGTCTCACGCCTTTAATCCCAGCACTCTGGGAGGCCAAGGCAGGAAGATTCCTTGAGCTCAGAAATTTGAGACTAGCCTGAACAAGACCAATACCCTGTCTCTACTACAAATAGAAAAATTATCAAGGTGTTGTGGCTGGCACCTGTAGTCCCAGCTACTCAGGAGGCTGAGGCAAGAGGATGGCTTGAGCCCAGGAGCTTGAGGTTGCTGTGAGCTATGATATCATGGCCTTCTAGCCCCCAACAGGATAAGACTCTATCTCAAAAAATAAAACAGGGCGGCCCCTGTGGCTCAGTGAGTAGGGCACCAGCCCCATATACCAAGGGTGGCACGTTCGAACCCGGCCCCGGCCAAACTGTAACAAAAAAATAGCCAGGCGTTGTGGCGAATGTCTATAGTCCCATCTACTCGCTGAGGCAAGAGAATTGCCTAAGCTTAAGAGCCAGAGGTTGCTGTGAGCTGTGACGCCATGGCACTCTACTGAGGGTGACAAAATGAGACTGTCTCTAAAAAAAAAATTAAAAAAGAAAACAGTAAAATGGAATAGAATGGAATAGCTCTCCTGATCACCCTCCCCCATCTCCTCCACACAGGAAGCCATCACTTTGTCTCTCTGCTCTTTGTACCAAACTCCTCCAGGAGTTTATCTTCACTGTCTCTAGGGCCTCTCATTCACACGAAACCAACCCTCTGAGAAGCAGGTCCTTGCCAGTCCACTGAAACTGCTCTCTCATCATGGGCACCGTGAATTGAGGTCATCCAGAACCTTGAGAACCAATGGTCAGTTCTCAGCCTCCACCAATCAGCAGCATCTAATACAGCTGATCACTCTCACTGTGGCTTCCAGCCCCCACACTCTGGGTTTTCCTGCTGCAGCATGAGTTGATGCCTCCCTTTCCTTCACACCCCACATCTAACACCTCAGGAAGTCCTGTGTGGTCTACCTTCAAAATGTTACCGGCATGGGACTGCTCTCTCCAGCTCCTCCACCACCACCCTAGCCCAAGCCACCATCCCATCCACCAAAATCACTGCAATAAATTCCCAACAGTCTCCTTCCTTCCAGCTCTGCCACTGAAACACTGTTCTTGACACAGGAAGCAGAGTGATGGTGCTAACATGTTCACTCAGATAAGGAAGCTCCTTTGCCAGAGCAAGACCCAGCACCATCTGCCTCCTCGGTCTCCCCTTTGCCCATTCCGGCCTCCTCTTCACCCCAAACTTTCCAGGCCCATTCCCACCTGAGAGCTTTTGCACAGCTGTCCCTTTTTCCGGGAATGTTCTCACTGCACACTTCCACGGGTGAACTGCCTCATCTCCCTCAAACCCTGGCCCTGACACCTTGTCCATAAGATCGTTCCACTTAAAACTCAACACTCCTGCTTCCTCTAGTGCTGCTCTATGTTTTTTTCTGCAGCACTTATCAGCTGTTAACATTCCAGGTGAGTTATTTATCTGGGATGCTTACTGCTATGACTCACTCTCCTCCTGGGAGGATGCAAGCACCAAACAGGCAAAGACATTCTGTCTGTGCTAAGTCCCAAGTGTCTAGAAGAGCCTGGCTCAGAGTAGGCCCCAAATAGTTGTTGAAATAATAATAATAATGTTATTGCTTTTGTTGTTACATTTTTGTTTATTATACTGGTCCAACCTACCTTTATAAGTTTACAGTCCTTTAAATGCCAATACTTTAAATGCCAATATATTGTTTGCCTCTGACTCTTCCTTTTGTCTCTATTGAACGCTCATAATGAGCTGAAATTATTGGTCTCTGGCTGTGATGTGTAGGAGTATGCCATCTAATTCTCAGAAATGTTATAGATTAAGAGTTCTGATGGAAGAACAGAAGAATGGCTAGCTGCATAAATGGAATTTCAGGGTGTTTATAATTGTTTTGTAAGTATTGTGACTGACTAGAGATTAAAGATTCACTGAGCCTCATTGGAATTTATCCCTTTTTTAATCCATTTCCATTTTTATGCATTACTGGTTTAAATTAGTTATAATCCAGTGACTTACCCTTTATAGGACACTCAATAATTGTTAAAGTGAATTGAGTTCCGACAAGCCAACTGGATAATCTAGGCCAGGCATCCTCAAACTTTTTAAACAGGGGGCCAATTCACTCTCCCTCAGACCGTTGGAGGGCTGAACTAAAGTTAAAAAAAAAAAAAAAAAAAAACAAAAACTATGGACAAAGTCCTCAGCACACGGCCCAGAGCTTAGGTTGACGTGAAAAAACAAACAAAAACACAAAAAAGCACCACAACTATGCACAAATTCCTAAGCACACTGCACATATCTTATTTTGAAGTTAAAAAAAAAAAAAAAAAAAAAAACGGGAACAAATACAATCATACCGCCTCATGTGACCCGTGGGCCGCAATTTGAGGACCCCTGATCTAGGCTTTTGAGAGTTATTGCTGTTTTAGTTTGCAATCCCACCAGCAGTGTAGAAGTGTTCCCTTCTTTCCACATCCACGCCAGCATCTGGTAGTATATGTATACCATGGAATATTATTCAGCCATTAAAAAACATGGAGACTTTACATCTTTTACATTTACCTGGATGGAGTTGAAATACAATCTTCTTAGTAAAGTATCACAAGAATGGAAAAATAAATATCCAATGTACTCCATACTAATATGAAATCAACATATAAACAATTACATCCTCATAAGAACAATAAAACACTCATATAGTCCAGTTCAGGGGTAGAGGGAAGCAGGAGGAGAGAGGATGTTTGGCAGAAGGAGGGAGGGTGTGAGGTGGGATCTCACCTAATAAGCACATTGTGAGGGTGTACAACATGCCCCCTGGGGTAGAGGCTCAGGGGGAGGGGCTCTTCTATAAATGGAACTTTACCCTGTGAGAACAGCGTGACCTAAAAATTGTACCCTCATATTAATTTGAAATAATAAAAAAACTCAAAAAAAAGAATGAAGCACATTAAGAATAAAATTAGAACCAAAATATCTGATGAGCACCTTGAGAACTGAGAATTACAACTACTTCCATTAAACCAGATATTGATGCGTTAGTTTCTCAAATACAATGTGAAATATCCCACTAGTTCTATGTTGCCCACTTTTCTTTTACTTTTATAATACAATTTTTTTAAACACAAAACGAGTTATTGCTGTTTTAGATAAATTTCACTTAACAAAAGAATTCCAAAGAACTACAACTTTGTCCTATGATTCAAAATGTTACTACATCTCCTAGATTCCTCGAGATATGTTATTATTTTTTCCCCTACTAATAGTAGAATAACTTTTGAACATGTATTGACATTTGCCAAAAAATGTATGAAAGGCTAATTTTGTTTATCAATAGAAAAATACTAAAGAAGTTTTTATGGCTGCAGGATTAATTTACACGTACACAATGTACACTCACCAAGGTCATATGCAAAAGCATCAAGAAACCCATCCATTCCTAGCAATAAAGCAGAAATTCAAAATAAAAACAAAAAACATAGCAATAATTAAAAAAATAAAACCAAAGATGATTCTTTTCCTTATCTGTAAGGGACCGAGAGAGATTTTTCTTTCTATGTGACAACGTGTAAAAAAGAAACTAATCAGGAATGTTACAAGGTCAAACAGGCAGAGTCTGCACTACCTTTAGGGTAAAGCAGGTGAAATGCAGCACAAGGCTGAGAGCAAAGCCCGAGCTGTGTGCCTGACAAGTTTTAGCATTCCACGTGCACCTGCAAACCTCAGCCATTTGAACTATTTCCACATAAGATGAGGGGTTTTTTCATGTCAACATGATACCAGACAAGAGGGGTCTTGGTACTTTCCTAAGCTTTTCTCAAACAGGCAGCAAAATCAGGGCTCTCTCACTGACTTGTTCAAACTGAAGCACCTAATAAGAGATTGGATCATATCCTCTGACAGGGACATGATCTTGAATTTTAAATAACCAAAATTTTTCTAAAGAAAATCTGATGTTATCCTTGTCCTAATCTGATTAATAAAAACAAGGGAGGAAAAACAATAAGAGAAGCGATCAGAACAAATCCCCACAGGTAACCTCCAATTAGCAAAGGAAACAGGGCACACATGAAATCTTCAGAAAGTGATTTGGAAAGGAATCCTCAAGCTTTTAACTCATTGTCCAAACTTAGAGAATGCCTCTTCATCCTCGCAATCAGAACCCTTTAAGGGCAACAAGGACCTTTTGCTTAATGGCAAACAAAGATGTCCCAGGTGCAATTAAATACCTTTGTAGCAACTCAATTAAACGGTTTCATATGTGCCATTCCATTCACCACCACCACCCCCCGACACACTTTTCTCACATTTTCATGCTGCCCCATCTGAATAGCAGTATTCAGTGGGAACCAAAGCCAACCAGCTCACCCTGCAACAGGATAAGTAACCTTTTGTTCTTTTCAAAGGCTGAGCCACTGGGACAAAGTAATTGAGAGCCACATGCTTAAGCAACTTAATAAAACTCTTCTGAGAATGGCATGTAGAGAATAGAACCTTTTAATCAGCAGATGTTAGGATAGAAAAAGAGCAAAGAAATAAAGAGAATAATACAACCTATTACAATGATGAATTTCCGTAAGAGTGCTAAGGACTGGAGACGGAGAAATTCTTTATCCAATCATTAAGACAAATGAGAAATTTATATAATGTAGGACAATGTGGTCAGTGAGCTTTATTCTGGCTCACAGAAGAAGCCTCGATTATTCTGGAAAAATACTGAATCTGAGAAATGAGGCATAGAAGGTAAAGATTTTCTCTGGGTGTCATTACCATAAATATACATTTAATCCTTGAGTTTGTTCTTATTCAGTCTGCTCTTTGTGAACCAGAAAGGAACTAAACTGAAAACAAATTGAGTTAAGCTAATTAAAGGGTGTGGATTTTAAGTTCATTATAGAGCTCATTATAAACCTACCAAGACGAATAAGTCTCCCTAAGGTCCAGTTTCATCTAAAATGTTGACTCCAAGAACTCTGCCCTATAGTTAAGAGTTCAAAAGCAGTTACTCCAGGCTAGGAATCACTAGCTTTCTTAAACACAGATGTAGAATATCCAAACACACTCGCACTCTCGATTGCATGAGGTCACTGACAGGCCTTGCAAGTCCTTTCTCTCCAGGAATTTCTCTTCTCCCCCTACGTCTAGATCATTGATAACAGGTGCACAGCACATGGTCCCAGATTCACTCCTTTGATCTTTCACTTTCCCCATTAAAATCTTTTGATCATTCCCTAATTCCTTACTGAATAAATGATCAATTCTTAGCCTAACATTCTAGGGCAGGCGTCCTCAAACTGCGGCCTGCAGGCCACGTGAAGCAGTGTGAATTGTATTTGTTCCCGTTTTGTTTTTTACTTCAAAATAAGATAGTGCAGTGTGCATAGGAATTTGTTCATAGTTTGTTTTTTTAAACTATAGTCCGGCCCTCCAACAGTCTGAAGAACAGTGAATTGACCTCCTGTTTAAAAAGTTTAAGGACGCCTGTTCTAGGGCATTCATAATTTGGCTCCAACCTATGTTTTTCTGATTCATCATCTCCCATGTCTTCTCTCCCATGTCCTAATTCTCTAGCCAAACTAGAATATCTACAATTCCCCCACTTTCACCCTTTTCTGCATTGCCATGCCATGTACTGTCTGGAATGGCCATTCCTTACTGTCTCTCTCTGCACCTAGCACAAAGCCTTGCTCATGCAGGCATTTGATTGACATTCGTTAAAATAACACATACCTCTCCTAACATGAAATAGAAATAATCTATTCTGCCTCTGGTCTCTGTCAATATTGTGTTGAATCTTTCCTTATTATTCTTATTACAAAGTAATCTGAGGGAGGGTAAAAGATGGGACCATATCTATGGAGCATATTGCAAGGGTACAAGTCAAATCTGTCAAGTGTAGAACATACATGTCTTAACACAATAATCAAGTAAATGAGGCGAAAGCTATGTTGATTGGTTTGATGTAAACACGTCAGATTGTATAAAAAAATCAACAGGCTCGGCGCCTGTGGGTCAAGTGGCTACGGCGCCAGCCACATACACCTGAGCTGGCAGGTTCAAATCCAGCCCGGGCCCACCAAACAACAATGATGGCTGCGACCAAAAAATAGCCAGGCACTGTGGCGGGTGCCTGTAGTCCCAGCTACTTGGGAGGCAGAGGCAGGAAAATCACTTGAGCCTAGAAGTTGAAGGTTGCTGTGAGCTGTGATGTCATGGCACTCTACCTAGGGTGACAGCTTGAGAATCTTTCTCAAAAAAAAAAAAAAAAAAAAAAAGAAAGAAAGAAAAAAAAGAAATCAACACATTGTACCCCCACATATGCATAAATGTATTCATGATCTATGTGTATATGACTAAATATTAAAAAAAAAATTTTAAACCACAGTAATCTGTAACACTTTGAAAGTTTTTCAAATAGTACATAGGGATATAAAATAGAAATTAGAAGTTAATATTAGAGCCAGGCATGGTGGTACCACCTATTGTCCCAAGTACTCAGGAGGCTAAAGCCGGAGGAACTCAAGCCCAGGGGTTCAAGTCTGTAACACGTGATGGCTGGACCTGTGAACAGCCACCGCCCTCCATCCTGGGTAACATACCAAGACTCCATCTCAAAAACAAAAAAGTTACTCTTGAGCTTCCCCCAACCCTCAGTTTTTCTTCTTAAAAACCAGAATTAATGAAGGTATGTACTTCTAGACTAAGCATGGAAAGAATATAAATTCTAAAAGGCAAGGAGTTGTCTTTACTGGTCTCCAGGTACCTAGCTCCTAGACTAGTGCCTCATAAGTAGAAGACGTTCCGTCAATATTTGTTGAAAAATGAATTGATGTATATATACAGCAAATGAATATATGTGACAGAGCTTGATGTTTTAAATCATTCAAAAAGCAGAGATTTAGGGATACTACTTAAACTTAAAAGCATCAGCTACACTATAAGTAAATTTTCAAAAAGAAGATCATAACCCTTCCACATATGTAGCATAGAAAAGAAAAGAATATATCTACCCAATAAGACCAACAAAGATAAAATGTATGCTGATATGGATATGTTCTTAAGTGAAAACGAACAGATTATTAAAAAGTATACTCATTAGGATTCTATCTGTATTTTTATGTACACCCTGAAGGTGTGTCTCCATCTACAGTAGTTACCACCTGCTGTGTGTGGTTTCCTCCCTGCTCACTGTTGTAAGCAGCTTGGAGTTAAATTTTCATGCCTTTCTGTATTTGCTTCCCCTCAGCACAGTGCCATGTAGAGAAGACGTATTCGATAAATATTTGCAGATTGAAAGATTCAATAAATATTAAAAGTACTGAGGGTCAAACTGACTTATTACATGAAGAAAAAGAAGGCCTCTGTTTTATCCTAATCCTTTCTTCAACTACTAAATTTCTTTCTTCAACTATTAAAATACTTTAAACAAAAGAACATAACTGGAAAAAAACCACTGTCTGTACTACTATTCTATTACTTCACTTACAATAACAAATGTGTGAGGTTTTCCTTCACATTAAACAATTCTCCAACTCTGTGCACACAGACAGGTGTCCTGTAATCAGACCCCACATGTTAAGGGCTTAGTCCCACAAAGCTGCCCCCCCACTTCAGATGACAATCCCATGTATGGTTCCCAGGTTGTCCACATTTCTGTCCCACTTGCTATACAAGACCCCTCCTCAGGTTTAATAATTTGCTATGATTGTTCCCAGATCTCAGGGAAACACTTATGTTTGCTGGTTTATTATAAAAGAAATAATAAAACACCCAGATGAACAGCAAGATGAAGAGGTACACAGGGCAAGGTCTGGAAAGGTCCTAAGCACAGGAGCCTCTACCTTGTGCAGTCAGGGTGGCCACCCTCCCAGCACATAAATGTGTTCACCAAACCCTGTACCTTATGGATTCTGATGAAGGCATCGCCAAGTAGGCATTATGAGTCATTAATTTATTTACTTTTTTTTGTTAAATCATAGCTGTGTACATTAATGCAATCATGGGGCACCATACACTGGTTTTATAGACCATTTCACACATCTTCATCATACTGGTTAACATAGCCTTCCAGACATTTTCTTAGTTACTGTGTTAAGACATTTACATTCTACATTTACTAAGTTTCACATATACCCTTGTAAGATGTACCGCAGGTGTAATCCCACCACTCACCCTCGCTCCGCTCACCTCCCACCACCCTCCCCTCCCTTCACCCCTTCTCCCTATTCTTCGGTTATAACTGGGATATACCTTTCATGTAACAGCCATAAATTAGTTTCATAGTAGGGCTGAGTACATTGGATATTTTTTCTTCCATTCTTGAGATACTTTACTAAGAAGAATATGTTCCAGCTCCATCAATGTAAACATGAAAGAGATAAAGTCTCCATCTCTCTTTAAGGCTGCATAATATTCCATGGTGTATGTATACCACAATTTATTAATCCATTCGTGGATCGATGGGCATTTGGGCTTTTTCCATGACTTAGCAATTATGAATTGGGGTACAATAAAACTTCTGGTACAAATATTTTGTTATAATGTGATTTTTGGTCTTCTGGGTATATGCCTAGCAGAGGAATTATACGATTAAATGCCAGATCTATTTTTAGATCTCTAAGTGTTCTCCAAACATCCTTCCAAAAGGAATGTATTAATTTGCATTCCCATCATCAGTGTAGAACTGTTTCCTATTCTCCACATCCACACCAACATCTCTGGTCTTGAAATTTTGTGATATGGGCTAATCTTACTAGAGTTAGATGGTATCTCAAAGTAGTTTTGATTTGCATTTGCTGATGATTAAAGATGATGAGCATATTTTCATATGCCTGTAGGCCATTCACCTGTCTTCTTCAGAGAAGTTTCTCTTCAAGTCCCTTGCCCAGCCTGTGATGGGATCACTTGTTCTTTTCTTGCTTATACGTTTGAGTTCTCTGTGGATTCCGTTTATTAAATCCTTGTCAGAAACATAACCTGCAAATATCTTCTCCCATTCTGAGGGCTGTCTGCTTGCTTTATTGTGTTCTTGTCTGTGCAGAAACTTTTTAGTTTGATCAGTTCCCAGTAGTGTATTTTTGAAGCTGCTTCAATTGCCCAGGGAGTCCTCCTCATAAAACACTCGCCCAGAACGATTTCTTCGAGGGTTTTCCCTGCACTCTCTTCTAGTACTTTTATAGTTTCATGTCTTAAGTTTAAATCTTTAATCCAGTGAGAGTCTATCTTACTTCATGGTGAAAGGTGTGATTCCAGTTTCAGTCTTCTACAGGTTGCCAGCCAGTTCACCCAGCACCATTTGTTAAATAGAAAATCTTTTCCCCACTGAATGTTTGTAATTGGCTTGTCAAAGATCAAATAACGGTAAGTAGCTGGATTCATCTCCTGGTTCTCTATTCTGTTCCAGACATCTACTTCTCTGTTTTTGTGCCAGTACCATGCTGTTTTGATTACTATCGATTTATAGTATAGTCTGAGGTCTGGTAGCATAATTCCCCCTGCTTTGTTTTTATTTCTGAGTAATGTCTTGGCTATTCGAGGTTTTTTCTGATTCCATATAAAACAAAGTATTATTTTTTCAAGATCTTTAAAGTATGACAATGGAGCTTTAATAGGGATTGCATAGTATGGACATTTTAACAATGCTGATTCTTCCCAGCCATGGGCATGGTATATTTTTCCATTTGTTAACGTTTTCAGCTATTTTGTTTCTTAGAGTTTCATAGTTCTCTTTATAGAGGCCTTTCACGTCCTTTGTTAGATAAACTCCCAAATATTTCATCTTCTTTGGCACTACTGTGAATGGAATAGAGTCCTTAACTATTTTGTCAGTTTGACTATTGTTGGTATATACGATTTATGAATGTTGATTTTGTAACCTGAGACACTGCTGTATTCCTTGATGACTTCTAAGAGTTTTGTAGTAGAATCCCTAGTGTTTTCCAGATATACAATCATCTCATCTGCAAAGAGTGAAAATTTGATCTCTTCTGACCCTATATGGATGCCCTTGATCGCCTTTTCTTCCCTAATTGTGGGGGCTAAAACTTCCATTACAATGTTAAAGAGCAGTGGAGACGATGGGCAGCCTTGTCTGGTTCCTGATCTGAGTGGAAATGATTTCGATTTAACTCCATTCAATACAATATTGGCTGTGGGTTTGCTGTATATGGCCTCTATCACTTCAAGAAATGTCCCTTCTATACCAATTCTCTTAAGTGTTCTGATCATGAAAGGATGCTAGATATTATCAAAAGCATCAATTGAGAGAATCATATGGTCTTTGTTTTGTTTTTTAATTTGTTTATGTACTGATTATACTTATAGATTTACGTATATTAAACCAGCATGAGACCCTGGGATAAAACTGACTTGCTCATGATGTGTAATTTGTTTGATGTGTGGCTGGATTCTGTTTGTTAGAATCTTGTTGAATATTTTTGCATCTATATTCATTAGTGATATTGGTCTATTATTTTCTTTTCTTGTAGGGTCTTTTCCTGGTTTGGGGATCAGGGTGATATTTGCTTCATAGAACATGTTGGGTAGTCTTCCGTCTTTTTCTACATTTTGGAACAGGTTGAGTAATGTAGGTACTAATTCCTCTTTAAAGGTTTGGTAGAATTCTGATGTGAGCCATCTAGTACCGGGCTTTTCTTTTTAGGGAGGTTTTGTATGTTTGATGCTATTTCAGAACTTGATATAGGCCTGTTCAACATTTCCACTTGATTCTGGCTAAGTCTTGGAAGGTGACGTGGTGCCAAGTTTTGTTCAATTTCCTTCAGATTTTCATATTTCTGAGAATAAAGTTTCCTTTAATATTCATTAAGGATTTTTTGAATTTCTGAGGAGTCTGGTTTTTTTTTTTTGTTTTTTTTTTTAATTAAATCATAGCTGTGTACATTGATATGATCATGGGGCATCAAACACTACTTTCACAGACCTGTTGATACGTTTATATCACACTGGTTGACATAGGTTTCCAGGCAATTTCACAGTTATTGTGTTAAGACATTTACATTCCACATTTACTAAGTTTCACATATACCATTGTAAGATGCTAGACAAGTGTATTCTCACCAATCCCCCTCCTTCCACCCACCTCCCCATCCCTCCCCCTCTTTCCCCTTCCCCCTATTCCTAGCTTTCAAATGGGTTACAGCATTCATGTGAAAGCCATAAATTAGTTTCATAGTAGGGGTGAGTACATTGGATACTTTTTCTTCCATTCTTGGGATACTTTACTAAGAAGAATATGTTCCAGCTCCATCCATGTAAACACAAAGGAGGTAAAGTCTCCATCTTTCTTTAAGGCTGCAT
>CAUYPK010060113.1:0-29277 GCA_963574355.1 Loris lydekkerianus | reverse complement strand
AATTTTAAACCTGTTTTTATTTGCAACAAGACAAGAGATTCCCTTGAAGAGATTTTTGTTAACTCTTTAAGATACTTTTTTTCCTGTTAAATTTGGGGGCATTGAACTGGCATCAAGTGGGATAGGAGATTTACTAAATGAGTCCCAATACAAATTATCATCATTATATTAATATTACTATGGTGATCATTCTTTAGTTTATACCATTACATGAATAAAGATGAAAACTAAGTCATTGAATGATACTTTATTATAGCTTCATGCTTCTCTAATCCCCTATTTTTCAGAGAGAAATTCAGAAAAATATGTTTGAGATGAATACTTACTAAAATTATTTAGCCCTTCAAAGATAAGGTTATTACTTCTACTCAATATAATTTATATTCCTTTCTTTATGTTTTTGGATCTTTTAAAAAGTTTCTTTTTTATTATTTTAAACCTATCTCTTTCTCTACTATCGTTTCACTTGGAGAATGCAATAAAGTCTTTAGCATTCATTTTAGGACAGATTACATTTAGAAATAACCCTGGTGTATTGGTCTCATGGAACCAGCCCCCACTGTTTTCTACTTAACATACTTTTACTTGGTTTTGTTCTTTTTTTCTACTTAGAGCTAGATATTGACCAAAATAATATATTTACCCCTAAATAGGAATAAATATGTATATTTACCAGTCCAACAGAAAGTTGGATGTTTTTGCCTATGACATTTGGCAAGTATTATGTACAATCAACAAAATAAGGTAGACAAAAAATGTATTGCGGTTGTGATTCTGATAACTGTAAACAAGCTTAATACTTTTTAGAACATCAAAGAACGAGAAAAGTAAAAGCTGATAATAGATGCTTCATAGCATTCTATCTGTCATTTTAATGGCAAAGTAAAGAAAGAGTAGTAAAATCCTTCCTTTCATTTGAAGAAATACTTTATTTTTACCAAATTCTAAGAAATGTTCATAAGAGTGGTTATATCAAGAGTACATTTCTTGTCTATTATGATTAAAATAAAATATTTTCAAAACTATAAACCTGGTGTACATCAATTAAATTTATCAGATTAATGTTTCATTATTCAAAACCCATCATTGTCCATGCTTTTTCAACAGCAGTATGAAATCAATTCACTCCGTGCATTTCACAATAAAGTACATCAGTCAAGGAGCACCAGAGCGGGCAGTAGGCACCCTCAGTGTGTTCCTGCATTCCATCTTGGAAACCCAAATGTGAAACCAACATTTTCTTTGCTCATGCTTTGTAGGGGCTCCAGGTGTTCACCCAATGTTTCTTAAAATACCCTGTAAGGTCCTCTGATCTTTCAGGTAAGAACACTTAAATAGGGTAGGAAAATATAATACTAAAAAGTGAACATCAAAAGAAGAACCAGGAGAAGGAGGAAGATAGGAGTTAAAACTAAGGTAACAAAAGTAGGCCCAGGAGGCAGACTTTAATTTCTAATGTAATGTATGCAGGGCAGAGTGCCATGATCATGCCAGAAGAGGACAACAAGTATTTATAAACAGCAGCCACAGAATGACTCAAATGGTAAATTTATTTTTATTTCTCCTTGATGGGTGATGTTGATAGGACAGTAAATGACTGGGAAGTCTAGAAGAAATGAGGAATTACTTTGCAGATCAAGAAAAAGTTTGAGGCTTAAGAGGTTTAGGAATTCTCAGCCAAACACCAGGGAAGATTTCTTGCCAAAACCCCATATAATTAATTAATTCCTTTCATAAGGAATTGGGTGAAAAATTTAGAACTCTAAGACTGCAGTCCCCAAGCCCCAAGCTGTGGACCAGTACCTAATAGGCAGATATTAGTTGAAAAGATTTTTTCAACAGTCTTACTAATTTTGCACTCAAGATTTTAAAGGATAATCAGATGAAATCCATACACTAGTCCCAGAACACTGCTGGTAAGATTTCTTTTTTTTTTACAAAAATCAGAAATAGTAAAGATTCTTATCCTTTAGATGAAGACAACTAGGCAAACAGAGGTTATTCCATAGTCAAATGCTACAAATATAACCTTCCCTAGTGAGGAGGTGACTCAGTACTTTCTTTTATAACTGGGGTAATTGTGCAGAGTAACTTCTAATTATAACTTTTTATTTCTCATGTGGGCCACCAAGGTATTTGTTTCCTCTATTATCTAAAAGAAATAATTTAAAATATCAAGGCTGCATAATTTTCCACAACCTAGAGGAAGATGTAAACATTTTCCGGGACACCTCGTGCTTTCATTCTCTCCTCTGCTGGAACTTATGTAAATGACATTTTGGAAATGGGACAGCCCAGGCTGTGAGGTCTCTGTTTTAGAAACACTGACAGTACATCAAGTCCATCTCTTTGCAGATGAAGGAAAGATGGAAAACCCCTATAGCCTACTTTTCTAAGAATTCACAAATAGGACAGTGAAAATGAGATAAAAAATGAGAATTTAGGTAGCTGTGATACAAACTAAGAAGAATGGAAGCTGCCTGTCACAAGAGCAGAAGGTAGAAGCTCATGAAAGAAAGTTAAGAACTATGGAATACTTGTGGGGCATTAAACACGGGGATATCTGAGATATAAACATAATTCATTTGTAGTGCTACTTCTGATGCTCCCAAACCCTCAATAAAATCTCTTGAAGTACAGAAATTCCTTTGGTAATGTTGCTTTGGCGAAAGGGCAAGGATAGGCTCACACTAATAAAAAGAAGAGTTTTTGAAAATGAGCTAGGCTAGAGAGACCAAAAACTCAGAAGAAAACAGGAAATCGGGGTAAGGGTAACTAACACAACTTAAAGCCATCTGAAAATCCTCAGATTGGGGGTGAAAGGGTAGGATTTATACCCAAGTGTGCTCATTAACAGGTTGGTGATGGTGACGGCAAGATTTTTGTTTGTTGGTTGTTTTGCTTATTTATGTGTTTATACCATTAAAGGGCATAGGATATCTAGCCAGCTGATGCGTGGGCAATGCATGTAAAAAGATCTCTTACTCTTTGATGATCACAGCGTACCTGCCATGGCATAGACAAATGACCAAACTGGAAACAGTAAAAATGAATATATTATGTGCCATAAAGGAATAAATAAAGATGGATCTCTTCTGTTACGTTGTTTTGACTGGATGTCACACAGGGCATTTATTTTTGTTGTTGTTGTTGCTTGACCTTTTTGTATTTTTGCCTGAGGTGATAGCTAGAAAAATAGCAAATGGAAAGGAAAAATTAAACAAGAAAACCAGATGTCTAGAAAGGAGATTTGTACATAGACTAAGAATGAGAGATACAGGAAAATAAAATCAGGCCACTGATAAATTGAAGGCTCTAGCCTCACAATTAAATATGTTCTTCCCATCCTTAATGACTGCCGTCTTCACTCATGACGTGGGTTAGTTTTAAGAGCTTAGCTCAGCAGCACACTGGTGAGTCGAGCAGTCACCACCAATGTCCAGCCCTAGGACAATTCAGCCTAAATTCCTAAGAAAGAAGTCTAGGCTTTCTCCCATGAACAAATTCTAGACCCATCAACCAAGTTCACTTATCAGAAGTAGTTACAGGGAGGACTTGGGATCTAGGCTGCTATTGTTTGAATCCCAACTCTGTCACTGTCTAGTTTGCAAGTTAAATAGCCAGCCCATCTGTGCTTCAGTTGATTCATCTGCAAAGGGGAACAGAATGATCTCTAACTTGTAAAGTTTTTGGAAGTACTTTAATGAATGAATTAATATGTATAAAGTATTTAAGAATAGTATCTACTACATAACAAGCAC
Organism: Loris lydekkerianus; assembly: GCA_963574355.1. Lineage (NCBI taxonomy): Eukaryota > Metazoa > Chordata > Mammalia > Primates > Lorisidae > Loris > Loris lydekkerianus. The sequence continues at coordinate 25,516 of CAUYPK010060113.1, read as the reverse complement.
CCTAAGTATGTTCTGTGTTACTACAATTGTTATTACTAGTAGGGCTTTATAAAGCAGCAAAATACTTGGATGATGATAGCTACTCAGTAAAAAAGAGTTTCAACCCTTATTTTCTACCACCTCTCGCCCTACCTAATTTTGGACAAATATGGGTATCCCTGAGTCATCTCCAATGTGCCAGGCTCATTCCCCATCTCTGACAACCACACTAACATAGATATTATCTCAAACATACTTTATAACTTGATGAAGATTGGTAACTCTATAAAACACTAAGTTTATTACCTATCTCAGTGCTACCTAAATCCTTAAAGTTTTAAATACAGAAGGGGCTTCATACATCACTGACTTCAAATGTTCCATTTTCAACTCCTAAAACAGTAGTCTCATTCTCAGCCTTCACAATAGAATCATGTAAAGCTTTAAAAATACTAAGCTCATGACTATAATGGTTGCAAAACATGTCTCATCATGAAACATAAGCTTGTCAGAACTGTGTATTCTACTCATGACCAACAGAATCGGTATATTTGGGGTAGTGACCTAGGATTTTTTTTCTCTCAGAAGCAACTAAAATAATTCTAATCATCTTAATGCAGACACCTGAGGCTCAATATGTCTTACTTCATGGAGTCATGCCTCACACTTGGAGTTAGAAAAAGGAGGAGCAAAAATCCATCATACTAAGAGGGAAAAAGACTTTTTTCATGTCATGATATTCTTTTTGGTGTCTTAAATATAAAGAATACTTAATATAGGTACTATCTTCTCAGGAAGTGTTTCTACCCCTCCTGGGGCAGCTTTTGGAGTGATTCTCACATGTCAAAACTTCTACTCCTGGGATATCACCAAGTGCTCATCCTATCACTGATTCTGAGAAACCTATTAAGCAACAGGCAGAACTTCCATCACTATGACAAGAACACCTATATATTGAGAAAACTGTAAAAGGCTGAGTGAGAAAATTGCAAATCAATATGTCAGAAGCCATGAAAAATATGCAAACTAGTGATATAAAAAGGAAGCACCCATATGGCAAGGGTGTACAGGAACCTGCAATAAACAAGACCTTTCTGTCTAGTCATTCTCGTGTCCATCTCACCTCCTCCTCCAAAGTTTATTTTTGTACATATCACATTCTGAAAGGAAATGAGCTACCTTGACAAACAGGTACTCGATAACTGGCTGGTTGCCAGAAAGTATTCTCTTTCTATAGAAAAGATTTTACCTTAAACTAGACTAGATAAATTCTAGTGAATGACATTTCTGTTTGTGTATATTTGCTTCCTGTTATCATAGGGATCGTTGATGGGAATATGATAAACAAACAATCTTAATAGGAACCACTGTGACACTAAATTCTGTCACACAGGGTTTCACAGCTATGTGGATAGTGCTCTGACCTTGTTTGATATTCTCTTTTGAACACAAGCTCAAGAAGCCACATGTGTTTACTCCCCATCTCGTTTCAGGTATAAGGCATCTTCCTCCCTATAGTCTGCATAGGAAGGTGTCAAAACCTCTCCTACCTAAGTTTTCATTTGGTCTACGGACTATCGTCCAAGAAGCAGCCCTCGTGATATGGAAAAGTAAAGAGCTAAGTAACACAGAGAAAGATACAAATGTAAGGCTTTGGGAATCAGACACTAGAACCTAGAGCCCTAAACCTCACATCAAGACTTCTCTAAATCATTTCATTTTTAGAAAGAAGAAACTTTTCTAAAATAATAAAATCAAAAAAAACCTTAGTTAATGGTAAATATGCTTGTTGTCTCACAGTATGCTGAATGCTGCAGCCACAGGCTGTCTCACACCCTCTACCAGCTCACCTCCCACAATACAGAGAGCACCTGAGAGGCAAAGACCATATCCTACCTGGTCACTGATATTTATTACAGGTACTTGCTGAATGAATGACTACAACAATCCCCCTTTCAATTAAAAAAAAAAAATCAATTTATAGAGAGAGAAAAATAAGCTAGCAAAGAAACGACATACTTAAACATATGCTTTCTACGGCCTGACTCCCTGGGGTTAAATCCCACTTCTTCCACTTACTGTGTGCCTGTCTTAGTCTGTTCTGTCCTGTACAACAAAAACCTGACACTGAGAAACTTACGAAGAACAGAAATTTACTTCTCACAATACTGAAGGCCGGGAAGTCCAAGATCAAACACTGGCATTTGGTCTGAGAAGCGCCTTGATGCTGCATCCTCCCAAGGCAGAAGGCAGAGCAGCGAGCTCCCAAATATGCCTCAGGATCTTCTAAAAGGGCCGTAATCCTATCAATGAGGGAACAGCCCCCATGGGCCTAATGACTTCATAAAGGCATCATCTGTTAATATTGCCACATTGACAACACCTGAATTTTGGATGGGCCACTTTAAAAAGCAGCCTCACCTTGAGCAAGATACTTAACGTTGCAGCATCTCAGTTTGCTCATTTAAAAAATAAGATCGTAATGGCCCTTACTTCATAGGGCTATTATACAGATTAAATGTATCAATATATGCAAAGTGCTTAGAATAGGACCTAACAAATGTCAAATGCTATAGTGCCAACTATTGGTATATGCTATCTGTGTATGCTACCTCAACTTTGCCGATGATTGTCTGAGATATACACTATTATCTCCATCTACAGATATGAAAACTAAGACCTACCTAAGCAATTAAATGGAAGATAGATTATTCAAACTGTTTTTGCCTATGTCCAAGTTACAAATGTCATTCTTTTGAACACCTATTTAATTAAATTCAATTTATCAAGGTTCTAGTAGATGTAAGATATTGTACACGGTATTGCTAAGAAAATAAATAATAAACCATAGTGTTTCTCTTTAAGGGAGATAAACATAACACTAGAGAAAGATGTGGAAAAAACAATTTTAGTATGAGGAAAAGTAACAGTAAAATTTTGAAGGTTATAGGAAGGGGAATCAGAAGGAAGATTCCGGCTAAACACAGGACATTATGCAATGGGTAGTTTTCAAGTGGCTTATATGCAGTGAGACTTGTGGGTGGAAATTACAGGCAACAACAGAAGTGGAGAGGGAAAAGGAAGAAATATCAGTTAGAAATGATAGGGCAGAATTAGAAAGGCAAAAATTACTCATATATACTCTCCTTGCTCAGGTGAGAGTAGTTTAGTTTGCTGCTATGGGGTATAGTAGAATTGGGAAGATCAGTACACAACCACTTTAGAGATGGTCCTAAAAGTGATGCAAAGAAATTAAAGCTTCGTTAAGTTATAAGGAGTTAGTCTCAGTGCCTGAGAAGCATCCTGAGAAGCAGGTATAGAGGTGATCAGGTGACCAGGGCTAGCTGTTAGCATTTATAGGGTAAGTTAGTAAGAGACAGGGGAGGGAAGGGTGAGAAGGAGAGCCAGGGGAAACAATTCAATGTAAAAACAATCATTTCCTGATGCAGGACAGCAGCACTGAGAAATATCAGAGGAAAAGAAGGCTAGCGGAGCTAATAAATAAATAAATAAAAGCTAAAAATGCAGGAATCAGACAGTGACTAGAAGAAGGAAGTAGCTAAACATGATTCTGCCATTTATATGCATTTCCTAAGTACCTAGATATGCACTACATCATATCATTAAATTCTCACAACTTTGCCAGATAAGAGTAATATGATACCATTTGTCAGAAAGAGAAATAAAGATATGAGTTTGAATATTGATACTGGCATGTGCTGTATAAAATTAAAGGAATAATTTAGCCTCCTTAAGATTCAATTTCCTCATGCGTAATATGTAGATGACAATATCCATCTCATGGTGGCTTTGTGAAAATTAAATGAGATAATGTTTATTATTTGTTTTAAACGACCTATATACTATCATTATATCAGCACATAGTATGTTCTCATTAAATTATAGCAATAATAACATGGGAAAAAATTTACTGAACAAAGAGCTGGTAAATTTACCACTATTACATTCCTGGTAAGAGTCAAAGACAAAATTTAACCTTGTTTTGTTATAATTCCAAAGTCTATCTTCTTTTTAATATTTTATGCTTTACCTCTCAAAGTGCGGGGAAAAAACGTCAGATCACAGGAGTAAGGGTCTGGAATCAAATTAGTGGATAGGATACAGGATCACAGGAGTCCTAAGTGAGTCCAAAATTATTATTGAATTAGAAAATGGTTTTATCCTAAATATGAGCCACAACATCATTTACCAAATAAATTCTTTATAATGTATACAAATATTCCATATGTAAAAATTACAATTCAAATATTGTATCAGAAAATTAGGATTCACTGCCTGATACATAACACGTGAAAGTTTCATGAAACGAGTACTTTGGGGAAATATTTTAAATTGGCAATACTTATTCATCAGAGGTTGCCTTTATCTTTTTCAACTCCATTTGTTGTATGAAATTATTTGAAAATATTTGACAAGATATTTAACTTTTGTTGTTGTTGTTGTTGCAGTTTGGGCAGGATCGGGTTCAAACCCACCACCCTCAGTTATAGGGGGCCGGTATCCTACTCACTGAGCCACAAGTATTGCCCAAGATTTTTAAATTTTTGTTCTAAGGTTTTATCAATGTGTTATCAAAATATTCCAGTTGGTACTCACAGTGTGTCAGGACTTCAGAAAAAGGAACAACTGTCTTTTATTGAATGGAATGACATCTGAAATTTTCTTTTCTATATCCAATCAGATTAATTTTTAATATTTTAATTTCTGAAAGGGCAAATCTTAAAACTGGATTTTCTCGTTCACAATAGTGAAAATATAAAAATGTCAGAATCATTATTCAAACGTCCTTAACTACAGAAGGGTATGACTTCTGCTTCAAATCTAAATCACTTCAGGCTGAGTAATTGTTGTTTGGATAATAAACCCCCTCCCCTAACCACTCAGACAGCAGAAGGTAAGGGCAACCATAGTTTTAGGCAATTCTGATTAAAAAGCATAATTTTTCTGCTTCAGTTTATTTGGCCTCATTCCCATCCCAATGCTCAAAAATACCAACAAAACAAAACAAAACTGTGGCTGGCTGAAGTGACAAAGTACGCTCCATTCTCAACGGTTCACTAAAGGTGAATACATGACAGAAAGCTTTCCGCAAGTAGCCATAGACTTTCTTCTTCTAAATATGACCACAGAAAATGAGGAAGATTAATATATAAATTCAAGAGGAAAATTGCTGTTCTTGTCAGATAAGGAAAAACACCAAATAATAAGAACAGTGAAAATACCCCTCCCACACAAGAAGCCCCTTAAATGACTCAGTTGATAAATCTTCTATCAGTAGATGAGGAAGTACAACAAATAAAGGAGAATCAGCCAGCAGGGCTATTTCATTAAGAATAATGAAGACATATGTATATGAAGACATCATGTTCACCATAGATATGTACAATTATACCATCAATTTAAGAAATACATTTTTAAAAATAAGTAAGGATTTTCCTTCACACAGAGGTGATATCCCTGGCCTTCCTCGTAAGCACTGTGCACATATGTATTCTATGTAATCCAGTTTTACCCTTTCTCCATTCTCATTCCCATCAAGACCCACAACACATATTTATACGCTGACTGGCCTGAGTCAAGACAGGAATCTCCAATTTCAGAAAAAAAATGAATAGAAAATGGTGTCATAACTAACATGGGTAACTGGCTCATTGGTTATTGAGCAAGGGAAGAAGCATCTTCTCTTAGGAAAGAGAGAAAGCCGTGCTGAAGTGTTGTAGTCAAGAGTCGCCACACAGAAGGATGGCAGTCAGTGAAGGAGGTGACTTGAAATTCAAAGATAGAAAATACTGTGAGAGGGGTAGTTCCCATGTTAAAGTATATAAAATTCTCTCCCAGCTACAAGTTATATCTTCTGATGATTAAGCACCAAATCTATCCCTCCAAATAAGAAAAAGTATCCACTTTCACTCTGACTAAAAAGTTTGCCTGAAACCAAAGATTTCTGTGCAGAACATGCGCAAAAGGTTTGGCTGGGGTTGTCTTTAAAGAAAAAGGCTTTGTTTCAGTATAGTTTAAAATAACTTAAGATAGAAGAACACATATTTTACTTAAATATTATATGCTCACTGCCTTTGGCTTCTCACATATTTCAACTTTACGTGGTGTATCATTCTTTTTGCTTCAAGAACAAAGATTTTGTCAGTAATACAGATGACCATTTGGGAAGAGACCAAACACAGATGCTAAACTGTTCCAGCAGGACCAGTCAGGACAGTAGAAAGGACGTGAGGAAAAGCCTTCCAGCAAACTGAAGAAAGATGGGCTGCCTAGGGAAGGAAGCTCAGGCAGACAGGTGCTAAGTATTCAAGACGTCCTGGAGAAGACAATAGGCAAAAGCTCTGCAGGTGAACAGAGTTTAGTATCAAGTGTTTCTGATTGTAGGCAATGAGCAAAAATCAAACCAATCAGAAGGACAGCCTCCTGGTGGAGGCCCAACCGCAGCAGCCGGAGAGCACCAGCAGAGCTCAGCTCAGGGGATCAGGACCAACACAGAACGCACCTCACACAAGGCTAAATCTGTGAACTCCAGATCCAGGAAGTCTGGTTTCATCAATAAAGAAAATTTTTCCCAAAACTAAGGGCAGGGATCAACATGCAGCAGGAGAAAGTCTCCTGATGTCAACATGGAAACACATGTCAAAGAGGAACCAGAAGAATGTTGTGTTTGAACAAATGATACAACTCCACGGTGTGTGTTCACATATACGAAGTTCCTATCAACTTGAAACTTCATTAAGCCAGAAAAAGCAGTACCAAGTATTACTTGGAAGCAAAATATCACTGCTATTATGAAATAAATAGCCAAGACATTTCTTTTTCTATCAAAATTAATAATATATTAGTTCAGGAGGTAACTATAACATTTCTACAGTTGGAGGATTGAAGAAGTTACTATTCTATTATTTCTCTCAGTAGGAAAATACTTTCAACATGTAAAACAGATAAGGGGAAGTGGAATATCAACAAAGGTGTATGACCTAAATAAGGATCCTCTTTCACCAATTAAGTAATTAGCTGGTACATAAGACCTTCATTTGTTGAAAATATCAATAACATCAAGTTAAAGTATATTATATACTTCCTCTGAGAGATCAAAGTAAAAAACTCTGTTGGACTGAAGTCATCAAAAAATATAGTGACAATTGCCGTTAAATTTCAGAGAAGAGGTGTATATGCACCAGCTGTGGGCTTATTTAAAGATTCACCCACTTTTCCAGCAAGTAAAGCTGCTTCTTTGCAATCAAACCTTCAACAGTCAGAGGAATAATGAACTTTTTTTAATTCAAACTAAGTACCACTAGTGTACAATTACTATTTTCGCAAAAAAAAAATTTTTTAAACTTTAGCCCACACTTTATTAAGCATAATAAAATATGTCTACTTGCCATAATAAATATAATTTATCTATAACATTTTAAGAATTGAGTGGAATTGCATTTGACTCCATAGCACTGTTACACCTTATATCTATTTAAATATTTATTAACTTTGATTTTACAGGATTTAAATTTTTTCACTTTCTTTAAATAGTTACAAGTATTTATGTAGGCTCTATTTTTCATAATTCTATTTAGTCATTGTTGTTAGTTTAACTGTTAGCTTTTTTTCTTTTTTTTTTTTTTTAATTAAATCATAGCTGTGTACATTAATGCAGTCATGGGGTACAATGTGCTGGTTTTATATACAATTTGAAATATTTTCATCAAATTGGTTAACACAGCCTTTATGGCATTTTCTTAGTTATTGTGTTAAGACATTTATATTCTACATTTAGTAAGTTTCACATGTTTAGTAAGTTCACAAACTGTTAGCTTTGTTTTGTTTTTCAAAGGGATTGCAGATTATGCAATCCACAATGAGTTATTATAATTTAATATGAAAAAAGTGATTTAAAGGATATAAAAACTCTGAGCAACACACAGGTATGCTCGGTCAAAGCACAATAAATGGCTCAGATGCTATGGGTGAGCAAATTACTTTGAAAATATGGGTTAGTATTTGGTATGGAATGTTTATTCATTCAGCACAGTGCATGAATACTATGCTTGAAATTAGTAATGTAGAAATGGACACACAAAAATGGAATTTTGATCATTAGCTTTTCAATCTAGCCACACAAATACCAAGAAATATATGCTGTATTACTAAATTGCATCCAATATTTCTCCTTAAGTGATTACTATGTCTGCAGAGGTTTTTGTCATCCAAATTTATTTATTAACTTCAACAAACAGTGGGGGTATTTAAAACATGCATAGCATGGAGTGTGGGTACTTTTTAGCAAGAATGTGAAAAACTATGTCCTATGGATTTGTACAAAGTCCACATAATGAAGCTGTGAAGTGCATCACTAGGCTATGGTTCAAACACCAGTCTTACCATTTACCGAATGTGACCTTAGGGAGGTTACCTAACCATCTTGTACCTTCCTTACAAGGTAAAGGTGTAAGAATAATGTGTGCAAAGTAGGTGTAATAATAATATCTACCTCATTAGATTGATGTGAAGATTAAAAAATGTAAATGAAGGCCTTTGCTTATTGGTATAAGAACTCACTACATAGTTGTTGCTGCTGTTATTGATATTTTTACAGATGAAAATGATTCAACTGGCTCTAAGAAAGGGAAAATAAAAAGGGCATTTGAAACTATCCAATTGAATAATGCTCTTATAGAATGATCATGTAAGCTCACAGTTCTTTCTTTCTGAAACTCCATGGCACTTCAAGCAGAAGAAGAATGTTATTAACTTCAACCATTCGAAAGTCAAGCAGTGATAATACCACTTTGTCAATCTCTTAAGAAAATAAAGCAAAATATCTATGCATAAAACTATTCATTATGTTATTTAAAAGCTCGAAGAGTTGAAAGTAGCCCAAATATTCAACAATAGGACATGTTTAGGCAAAGTATATGATATATCTTAGTTAGATAATATAATATTGATACATTAATAATTCCAAGTTATACTGTGAAAGTGTTTCTGAAATAGTATGAAGGAAAAAAATCTGTATACAAAATTATCATTATAACTATTTTAAAGTACACATGAAGAAAACCTTTGAACAGTCCATGTCAAAATGATAGCAGATGTATTAAAATAATGTTATGGCAGAAATTTTATTTTCCCTCTTTGTCACCTCTCCTTGGTACTTCTGCATTTAAAGTAGTAAGACTAATATTTTCAAAAATAAGTACCTGCACATTTAGTCCAAACAACAAAGTCTGACTACCTACAAGAGGGCTAGGAATAGCCTACTAACTATTTGAGAGGCTAAAGGGGATGGCAATTATCTCCAACATCACTTCATCATAGCTAAGTCTGATGCCAATCAGTAGAGTAGGCTAGAAAAATCAGGTTAACTACACCATAAACATATGTATTCAGTATACAACAAGATTTCCATGTACACTGAATCCTTATTAGCAGAACTATAACTGATTTGCCAGGACTCTGAAGATTAATTTTACTCTAGTCCACATTTTATTAATTCTTAATTGACTGATAACATTCATGCCAAATTTGTCAAATGAAATTCTCCCTCAAAACAGAAAATGAGAGATCTCTGAGCAGACCTCTTTATAGTCTACTGGGATATATTCCTTATCTGAATTAACTGGGGTGGCAAGAAGAAAGTGAGGGAAGCAATTTCTGTATAATTTAGTGCTGAAGGTGCCAAGTTGGTCCAATTTGGAAACCAAATGCATATGTTAATTCCCAAAGTGATTTTAAGACCAGAATCTTAAAAGGACTGCCAAATAAAATTAATCCTTTAAAATGATAATGCAAATTTTAAAATCACAATGGAGAACTGTAAGTTTAAAGAGAACATTTAATATTATACACAGTCTTAACTCAGATCAGGGAGTGTATGGGTGAGAGGGTGGAAAAGAACAGAGACATGAAGGGAGAGACAGAAAGAAATATGAAGGACAGAGCTAGAAGAAAAAGAAGAAGAGAAAAGATTGAGAAGATCCATAATTCTAGAATTCCACTCTAAAAATATAAAGAAATTATTATTTTTGTGTATGTATGTATACTAGTGAATTGGTGTGTAATCTTATAACGTTTCATTTACAGATTAATTCTGGAAGAGTAGTAGGACAAGATGCCTAAACAGAAACCCCCAATGGTCATCACTCTGCATGAATACCAAATTCAAAACTATTCAAAGAAACACCTTCAGAAGAACCAAAAATTAGGTGAGTGATTAAAATACCTGATTTTAACATTATATCAAGGAAAGAGGCATTCAAAGGGGCAGAAAATATAGTATTGCATTGCTTACGCCAGCAATCCCCTATCCCCAGGAGTGCCAAACCTGCACTCTGAGTGGAGAGAAAATCTGTGTGCCTGGGGAAAGGTGAGTAAAACAATTATGAGATTTTGCTCTGAAACTCAGGGCCACCCTGAAATAGGAGAACATATCACAGGACATAATTCTGCTGAGGTATATGGAGGAAACACTTAATCCAGGCTGGCCGGAGAGAAATCCTTCACCCCAAACTGGAGTTACAGCTAGCCCTAGCACCCACTGACAAGAAAACAACCTAGAGCATGGACTAAATCACAGACCACAAAGTTTGCAGTCCTTGGGCAATTTTTATGGCTGTGCTGATTCAAAGCCCATTAACTTGTGATGTATGTGACCCAATAAGACACCATTGGCTTCACACAAGCTATTGCCTATGTCACCTCCTCCTCCAATGACAGACAGTGTGGCTTAGGGGAAGTCTTCTTCCATTTAGAGAAAGGAAAGGGATGAGCTCAGAGGACTTTGTCTTACAACTTGCAAACCAACTTAGCCACAGTAAAATAAAACACCAACCAGACTCCTAAAGCCCCTACATTGAAATCCTAATTCTGAGAAGGCATTTCTAGATCTACATGGGCCAGAAAGAAACATGTCTCCTAAAGGGAAGGACCTAGTCCTGGCAGGATACACCACCTGATGAACTAAAGAGGTAGTAGTTCTAACTTTGAATAAACATTAAAAGTAGCCTGGCAACAATCACCACTGACATTGGGTGACACTAGGCCAGCTTCAGGTATGGCCTGTCACTGATGGCCATGAGGGATTACCACATCACACATCACTCCTCTCCCAACTCCAGCAACACAGTACATAGAGTGAGAGACTTTCCCCAGTTATCCAGGGAATTCTGGATATTATCTCAAGTCTACAAGGTAATACCACCAAGAGTTGTCAAAATTGAGAACATTACTTGTTCTGGGGCACCACCAGAGAACATACAGCTACAGTGACGAAAGACTTTGATCTCAACACTAAATTCCCCTTCTAGAAAGCCTTCTTAAGAAGGATAAGTTTAAACTGTGAAGATTAAAATAAGTATCCATCCCTTCAATGCCCAGACACTGACAAACATTCACAGCATTAAGAACATCCAGGAAGACATATTCTCAAGAAACAAACTAAATAAGGTTACAGTGACCAATACAGGGATGCTGGAGATACATGATTTCTCAGAAAACAAATTCAAAATAGCTATCTTGAAATGCTGAGTGAACTTCAAGACAGCACAGAGAAGGCATTCAGAAGCCTACCAGAGAAATATAAGCATATCAATGACAAATTTTAAGCATTGCATTCAATTGACAAACTAAAAAATGCATCAGAGTCTTTCAACAACAGTACTGACCAAGTTGAAAAAGAATTAGCAAGATTGGGGCGGTGCCTGTGGCTCAAAGGAGTAGGGTGCTGGTCCCATATACCAGGGGTGGAGGGTTCAAACCCAGCCCTGGCCAAAACTGCAAAAAAAAAAAAAAAAAAAAAAGAATTAGCAAGATTGAAGACTATTTGAAAACACAGTCAGAAGAGAAAAAAAGAAAAAAAATAATAAATGAGAATGAAACATGTCTGCAATATCTAGAAAATAATTTCAAAAAAGCAAACCTAAGAGTTACTGGCCTTAAACAGGAGGTAGAGGAAGAGATTAGAGTAGAAAGTTTATTCAAGGAAATGACAATAAGGAACTTTCCAAACATAGAGAAAGATATCAATATTCATGTAGAAGAGATCATAGAACACCAAGCATATTTAAGCCAAATAAGGCTACCTCACAACATTGAAATATCAAGATCCCAAAGATTACAGATAAACAAAAGTTCATAAAAGAAACAAGAAAAAAAATAACATATGAAGACGTTCCAATATGTCTGTCTGCAGACTTCTCAGAGGAAGGCTTACAGGCCTTCCTGTAAGAGAGAGTGGCATAGCACATTTAAAGCGCTAAAGGGGAAAAACAACAACAACGACAACAACAAAATCCTTAACCTTAGACTACTGCATCCTGCAAAAAGTTCTTCAAGCATGAGGGAGAAATATAGACTTTCCCAGAAAACGAAAAGCTGAGGGATTTCTTGAACACCAGACTTGTCCTACAAGAAATGTCTACCTGAAAGAAAAGGTTATTAATGACCAATAACAAATTATTTGAAGGTATACAACCCATTGTTAATAGTAAATACACAAATACACAATACTCTATTTCAGTAATTGCAGTACCATTTATATATTATAGGAAAACTAAAGGACAAAACTATCAAAAATAACTTTTTAAGAGATAGATAATATAACGAGAAATGGAACGAAACAACAAAAAGCTAAGCGGTGGGTGTGGGGGATGAATGGAGTTAAAGCATTGAATTTGTGTTAGATTTCCCTTTGCATGTATATTAGTTTGTTTATAAACAAAGTTGTCAAATATTTAAAATAATTGGTTATAAAAGTTATTTTCGAAGTCTCATGTTAACCTTGAATCAAAAAACCTACAACAGATACACAAAAAATAAAAAAGCCAGAAATTAAAACACACTTCCAGGGAAAAATCACATTTTCTTTTGGCCGGGGCTGGGTTTGAATCCACCACCTCCAGCATATGGGGCTGGTGCCCTACCCCTTTGAGCCACAGACACCGCCCAAAAAATCACTTTAAAAAAAGGAAGGAAGGAAGGAAGGAAGGAAGGAAGGAAGGAAGGAAGGAAGGAAGGAAGGAAGGAAAAGGCGAATGGGAAGAGGAAGGGGAAGGGGAGGAAAGAAGAAGGGAAGGAAGGAAGGAAGGCAAAATAACCAGAAATCAAATAACAATATGGCAAAGTCAATCCTTTCTCTATCAATAATAACACTGAATATGAATTAACTATCTCTCTGATCAAAAGACATGGAGTGAATGAATGGATTAAAAAACAAAATAAAACAAGAACCAAGTATATGTTGTCTGCAAGAAAAACACTTCACCTATAAAGACACATATAGACTAAAAATAAAAAGATAGAAAAACATATGCCATGCACATGAAAAGCAAGAAAGAGTAGAACTAGCTATATTTTTATCAGATAAAATAGATTTCAAGACATAAACTGAGAAAAGAGATAAAGAAGGTAATCACATAATGATAAAAGGGTCAATTCAGCAAAAAGATATAATAATTCTAAATATTGTATATATATGCACCCAACAGTGAAGCACCCAAATATATAAAGCAAAGATTATCAGAGTTAGAGAAAGAGAGAGAGAACTAAATGCATTAATCATTGGAGATCTCAACACTCTACTTTCAGCACTGGACAGCTCATCCGGACAGAAAATCAATAATGAAACATCAAACTTAATCTACACTATACACCAAATGGACCTAATCGATATTTATAGAACGCTTTATCCAACAGCTACAGAATACATTTTTCTCCTCAGTTCATGGACCATTCTGAAGAATAAACCATATGTTAGGCCAGAAATTGAGCCTTAAAAAATTTTAAAAATAGAAATACTACAAAGTATTTTCTCTGACCACAGTGGAATAAAATCAGAAATCAATAACAGTGGAATAAAATTAGAAATGAATAACAAGAGGAAAATTACAAAATACAAAACATATGAAAGTTAAATAATATATACCTGAATGACCGGTGGGTCAACTAAGGAATTAAGAAGAAATTTTTTAAAAATCTTGAAACCAATGAAAATGAAAATGAAAATACAAGACTTTAAAACCTATGGGATACAGGAAATATAGTAATAAGAGTAAAGTTTATCATAAGTGCCTACAACAAAAAGTAGAAAACCTTCAAACAAAATTATAATAATACATATCAAACAATTAGGGTAAATCAAACCCAAAGTTGACAGAAGAATAAGTAATAATAAAGATAAGAGTAGAAATAACTAAAATTGAAACCAAAAAAAGGTACAAAAAAATCAATAAAATGAAATGTTAATTTTTTGAAAAGGTAAAAATATTGACACACCTTTAGTGAGACTAAGAAAAAAAGAGAGAAGATTCAAGTAAATAAAATCAGTTATGAAATATTATAGAAATCTAAGGGATCATTAGAAACTACGCTGAGCAATAATATGCCAATAAATTTTTAAACCTAGAAATGGATAAATTCCTAGACACAGAAAGCCTCCCAAGACTGAAACAGGAAGAAATACAAACTCTGAATAAACCAATAACAAGTAATAAGATAGAAACAGTAATAAAAGTCTCTCATTAGGAGAAAAGTCCAGGACCTGATAGCTTCACTGCTAAATTCTACCAAGCATTCAAAGGATAACTAAACCCAACTCTATTTAAACCATTCCAAAAAACAGAGGAGGAGGGGAAACTCACTAACTCATTCTATGAGGCCTGTATCACAATAGATACAGACACAGATGCAACATAAAAAGAAAACTATACTAGCAAGTTGAACTCAACAACACATAAAAAGATTATGCATCATGATCAAGTGGGATTCATCCCAGAAAGTCAAGGATTATTCAGCAAATGCAGAACAATCACCATGGTACATCATATCAGTAGAACAAACACAAAAACCATATGGTTGTTTCAATTGATGCTGAAAAATCATTTGATAAAATTCAACATTAATTTATGATAAAAACACTCCAAAAACTTAGTATACAACATGATACCTCAACATGATTAAAGCCATATGTGACAGGACCATAGCCAATCATACTAAATTGGAAAAAAAAATTGAAAGTCTTTTCTCTAAGATCTGCAAAAAGACACGATGTCCACCTTCATCACTGTTATTCAACATAGTGCTAGAAGTTGTAACTTGAGCAATCAGACAAGAGAAAGAAATAAGAGATATCCAGATCAGAAAGGAAGAATTCAAATTATCTGTGTTTACAGATGACACAACCTTATATTTAGAGAAACTTAAGGACTTGACACACACAAAAATAAAACTATTAGAATTGATTAATAAATTCAGTAAAGGTGTAGGATACAAAATCAACACATAAAAATCAATAGCATTTCTATATGCTAGCAGCAAACAATCTGAAAAAGAAACCAAGAAAGTAATCTCATTTACATAGCTACAAATAAAATAAAATACCTAGGAATAAACTTAACCAAAGAAGTGAAAGATCTCTTTGATGAAAACTACAAAATAGCGATGAAAGAAATTGAAGAGGAGACCAAAAATTGAAAGATATTCCGTGCTCATAAATTGGAAGAATTAATATTTTTAAAATGTCTATACTGCCCGAGGAAATCTACAAATTCAATGCAATCCCCACCAAAATACCAATGGCATTCTTCACAGAAAAATAATTCTAAAATTTATATAGAACCACAAAGGACCCAGAATAGCCAAAGCCATCTTGAGTGACAAAATTGGATGAATCACATTACTTGACTTCAAATTATACTGCAAAGCTGTAATAAGCAAAATGGCATGACACTGGCATAAAAACAGACACATAGACCAACAGAACAGAAAAGAGAATGCAGAAACAAATCCACACACCTATAGTGAACTTATCTTCAACAAAGATGCCAAGAACATACAGTGGGGAAATACAGCCTCTTCAATAATTGGTGCTGGGAAAACTGGATGTCCATGTGCAGAAGAATAAAACTAGACCCTTACCTCTCTCCATATACAAAAATAAAATAAAAATGAATTAAAGCCTTAAATAAAAGACCTGAAACTATGAAACAACTAAAAATAAAACATCGGAAAATGCTTCAGGACATTGGTCTGGGCAAGGACTTTTTGAGTAGTACCCCAAAGCACAAGCAAGTAAAGCAAAATTGCAAAACTGAGACAACAGCAAGCTAGAAAGGTTCTGCCCAGCAAAGAAAACAATCAACAAAGTGAAGAAACAACCCACAGGATGGGAAAAAATATCTGTGAAACACCCATCTGACAAGGGATTAGTGACTAGAATATACAGGGTGGCCATAAAGTTTATGTGAAAATTTAAACTGTACACTAAAGAGCTCCAACTCTCAATAGGAAAAAGTAAAATAAGCTGGTTAAAACAAAAAAAAATAGGTAAAGAAACTGACTAGACATTTCTCAAAAAAAGACATACAAATGGCCGAAAGAGACATCAAAAATACTCAGTGTCATTAGTTATCAGAGAATTATAAATCAAAATTACAATAAGACATAATCTGACTTTAGTTAAAATGGCTTTTATCCAAAAGGCAGACAATAGGAATGCTGGTGAAGTTGTGGAGAAAGGAGAACACTTGTACACGGTTAGTGGGATGTAAATTAGTATAATCACTATGAAGAACTGTGTTGAGGCTCCTCCAAAAACTGAAAGTAGAACTACTATATGACCCCCAAATCACACTGCTAGGGTATATATCCAAAACAAGGGAATTCAGTCCATCGAAAGGATATCTGCACTCCCGTGTTTATTGAAGCACTATGTACAATAGCCAAAATTTGGAATCAACCTGAGTGCCATCAATGGATGAATGGAAACTGTGGTGCACATACATATGGAACATAACATATCCACAAAAAAGAATGAAATTCTGCCATTCTCAACAACTTCAGTGAGACCAAAGAACCTTATGTTAAGTGAAATAAGTCAAGCACAGAAAGACAAATCTTGCATGTTCTCTCTCATACATGGGAGCTAAATATTAGAACAATTGATCTCATGAGACAGAGTAGAGCAGTGGTTACCAGAGGGTGGGAAAGGTGGGGGAGGAGATAAAGTGGAGATTGTTAATGAGTGCAAATATTTAGATGAAATGAATATTTGACAACAAAGTTACTATAATCTACAATAAGTTGGGAAATACTTTAAAAACTAAAAATAATGGAATTGGAATATTCCTAACACCCAAAAATATGACAAATTCTTAAAGCGATGGACACCCCAATTATCCTGATTTGATTAATTTATATTGTATGCCTGTATCAACAAATGACAGGTACTTTCTAAAGATATACAACTGTTATGTATCCATAATAATTAAAAATTTAAAAAATTAAAAACCTAAAATAATTTAAAAATTAAAACCCCAAAAACAAAAGATTAATTCTAAATAACAGTAGTTTACAATAAACATAGACAAAAGAAAGAAGTAGTAACTAATTCTCATGCTTGGTCAATGATGCAACAGGTAAACCTGAATGTGAAAGTTTCTTTAGCTATAACATAATTTAGAATTGATTACAGCCTATTTGCTATTCTTTGAAGATTTAAAACCTTAAAAGTAAAAATAAATTTTAAAATGCAGTAAAGTACTACCCAGATTATTTATTCAGTCATCCAAAAAATATGTATCAAGTTACTACATGCCATGTACTCTGTAAATTTCTGTCCTTACAGAGATGTCCCTACCCTCCTACATCTTTCAGTATGGCAGGAGACAGCTATCGCATATCCATTAAAAAGATCACTTAAAAGTACAATGGGTACTTTACTAAGAAGAATATGTTCCAGCTCCATCCATGTAAACATAAAAGAGGTAAAGTCTCCATTTCTCTTTAAGGCTGCATAATATTCCATGGTATACATGTACCACAGTTTATTAATCTATTCAAGTAAGTATGGAGTATAAATATCTTAACACAATAATAGAGTAAATGAAGTGAAGGCTATATTAACTAGTTTAATATAAGCATTCCTAATTGTATATAAAATCAGCACATTGTACCCCATAAAGTCATCAATGTATACATGATCTATGTGTTTATGACTTAATAAAAAATATATTTTAAAAAGTACAATGGGTAGAGAAACACCCAGAAATATAATAAAATATGTAACAGGTGGATTTATCATCACTTGGCATATCAGAGAAGCCTTCCCTGAATCAGTTTGATCTGAGACAGAAATCTACCAAGTAAGGGGAGGAAGAATGTAAAGGTGCAGGCTCCGCGGCTGGCTGGAACGCAGCTGTAAAAAACACCAAATCGAAGTAAGTGACATTACGAGAATTGAGTTTCAAGGAAACAAGAGTTGTTATTAAGCCAAACAATAAAACTTAGCTTCTTTTTTCGTATCTTAAAGAGGCCAGAATTGTTTATCCAATGGGCTAAGTAGTCATTTTATCTCCACTTTCTTACCAACTTCCCAACCTCCTCCACTCCAACCCCTGACAAAGCAGGTTCATTAGGTGGTACTAAAACTGGCTTTCCCCAGAAGAGGAAGGGAGGGGGGAAATCCTTAATACGAAGAGGCAGAGGCAGTCTCACCCAACTCAGGAAGGCAGGCAAACGCTCCAGGGCTGTCCAACCTGTAACCAAGGGCCACATGCAAATTATTTGAGCACTGTTGTGCTGATGTGTCGCGTTGGATATTGCAAAACCTATGCAGAGATATGTTATTTTTATTTTTATTTTTGGCTTATGAGCTTTCCTTAATGTTTGTGTATTTAATATGTGGCCCATGACTCTTACTCTTCCAATGTGCTGCAGAAAAAGACAAAGGTTGGACACCCTTGCGACGAAAGGGGTTTAGTTAGGGGTGGAAGTGAGGAGTGAGAAGGGTTTATTGTATGGCAGAAGCACAGGTCTCTAGAGTTCTGTGTAGAAGGTGGACAATATGAATCACAACCTGGAAATTAAAGTGAGAGCTCGAGTGGCTGTGGTTAAGCACAGATGGAATGAACATTGGGGCAGACGGGAAGGGCTGTGCATGATAGCTCTGAGGACGGTCTTCACTACATCACGTACAGCTCCGACTAAAGGGTTTAATGCAATTATCCCATTTTATACCTACAAATACCAGCAAATTGAATACTATTGTTATCCCCCTATACACATAAAGAAAGAGGATGAGGCTTTAAGAGATAAGTAATTTGTTCAATAACATGTGGCTTGTAAAGTCAGTATTTGAGTTCAGACAGTCTGACTCTGGCTTTCTTAATCTAAATCCACTGTACTGTCTGAGACTGAATGTCCCAACACACGGAGTAGCTGGATCATGAAGTAGATTTAATTTGTTTATGTAAATAAATTAGTTCTTACACTCAAGTGTGGCAAAGAATCCATACCAACTTTATTTGAAAAGTCTATTCAGGAGGATAAATAGGAAAGGGGAAGAGTAAAGGCAGGAAAATCACAAAACTGCAGAAAGTCCAAGAGAGATCTGTAGTGTGGCCTAACTTACGCCTAATTTTACTAATCACACAATCAGAGTGATATGGTCAGATTTTAGAAATATTTAGGAAAGGAAATCAGGAAACATGGTGATGATTGGTGATAGTGGGTCAGGGAGAAGGAACTATTAGTGATGACATTCATCTTTCTGGCTTCTTCAACCCCACATTTCCTTTTGTATTAGGATATAAGCTCTGAAATTTAAAAGAAGTATGTTGGCAGGAGATACAAATTTAGAATCCAAACATATAGTGATGGATCCTACTTCAGACTTTAAAATGGTCCTTCCAAACTATAAAAATGTATTATAATAATTTTTATAAAATATTATTGCAAAAAACCTTCTGGTGAAAGCAGCAAAATAACAAGCTATGTATTTCTAAATCCAATTTTAAGGCAAGAATATGGATATATCTTTTTTTATATACTAGAAATATCTATGTATTTTTCAATGCCAAATTTGAAAGTGGAACTGGATGACTCACCGCCAAAGTGGGCCAATTGTCTGGGAACTGATGGGAAAATATCAGTATGGTCAGGCACCCAGGTATAGTCAACTTCAAAAATAATTTTGACTGATGAGTCTTATATCATTTTCTTAAAAGCCAGAGACATGTCTTCTGATGCTTCTTTTAAGACAGGATACTTCCTGTGGTTGATAGAACTAAATTATTTATGATAATATTAATGCTCTCCCAAAATAACTTACTCAGCAATCACAGTTATCCTTACCAATACTGAGAAAAGATTGTGTTCTGAAAGGATATCAACAAACTGAGACGATTCCCTGCCACATTATTTTGATTTTAATTCTTCCCCCTTTCTCCTTCATTTTAGCATTGAATCTTTAGGGACAACTTGGTTACTGTCTCTACATTTTGATTCTGTAGTCATGCATCAACTTTTTTAACTGAATTTCACTTAAGCTAAGCACTATGTGAGTTTTCAGAGGATAAGGAGTTTTTCAAGACAATAAAAAAGAAAGGAAGGAGATTGGGGTAAACAGGAGGGGCTCTGAGAATGGTCTTCACTATATCATCTCCAGCACTGCACTAAAAGTTTTACTGCAATCATCCCATTTTATACCTACATATAGCAGTAAACTGAAGACTATTGTTATCCCCCTATACACATGAGGAAACAGGAGGCGGCTTTAAGAGATAAGTAATTTGTGCAATAACACCTAGCTTGACCCTTCCTTGAGAGAAGGCTTACAGAAATGTACACCTATATCATAGTCATCTGCCACATTGCAACCAAAATCAGAAATTCATATAAAGGAGTAGAATTCCATTAAATTATTCCAGATCAAGTGGCTATTTTGCTTATCATGCTAACAAAGAGGTCCAATACATATCTCTGGTTCAGAGACAACCTATTTTAATTGGATACTATAGAGAAAACATATTATTCAAAATACTTCAAAAGCACACATTATGGTGCATTTCTGGGTTCCCAGATACACGTTACTCATGTGTCTGTCTCTGCCTGCATACAAAGTAGACATAACTAATCAATACCTGCACCCTTTCCCTTAGATACTGGATATAACCTAAATATCCCGAGCACAGCACTGCACACAGCCCCTACGTGTTGATCACATTTGGAATGTGTGATGAAACTCACTTCTCATCTCTGAAAATGTGGAAATCCACTGAAGATGTTTGCTCTATGCTTCACATTCCTGCCGAACAGCAGGGTATTGTCTGACAAGTTTCACAACCTTTCCAAGATCTTTCCTGACTCACAAAATTGTTGTGAAGAACATATCAAATGATCTTTGTAAAAATGTTTTATAAACATTTTAAAGTGTTATATAAAATAATTTTGTTTTTATCTGTAGTTTCACAGCAAAGGGGAATATAATGAAATCATATTTAAATAATTCTAATAAATACTTTATTCAACGTCCCTGAGATAAAATCTTTTTTACTTGAAAATACATATTCTGAATTTGTTTCTGCCTGAGATGGTGTAGGTTCTGAGAGGCATCTGGGGGCTTGAGGTGATATAAAACATTCCTTTCATATTGTTTCCATTTTACATTTGCATTTATGTGATTGACCATGTGTGCACTTAAGTAAACAAATCCTTTTTTAAGTATGCTCCTTGATTGGTGTAGGCATGCTCAAACGGAAAAGGAACTGAGTAAACAGGCTTCTTCACTTCTGCAGTGAAGATACAGGATAGAATCTAGGAGAAAAATCTCTGCTTTGAAGAGATAAAGAAAACCTATAATCAGAGCTATCCAGGCAAAGGCATACCTGCGGGGAGGCTGCTCTACTTTGTACTCACGTAGCACCTTTCATCCAAAAGCTCAAATCACATACTATTTATTAAGCCCCTTCATGGACACGAACCTCATTGATCCTCCCGGCAGGGTTATAAAAGCACATTATGGACCCCACTATGTGGATATGAAAACTAAGGCTCTGGAAGTGAAATGCCTCATCAAAATGCACAAAAGTAAACAAATTAAAAAAATAAGACTATAAGGATAATCATTATGGGTGTCATTCACTCTTTTTATCATGAGCCCTGATTTTTAGCTATTTATTTCTATTAAACTACAAATATTTCAGCAGCAGCCAGGAGAGAAACTCTGGGAGTAAGGGATACCTTTTATTAAAACAATCTATACCTTTTATTAAAATAATCTGTTACGGAAAATACCCCTTCCCCTCCTTTTGATCCAACTGAGAGCACATAAAATGCCTACAACTCTTAACTCAGGGAGAAAAGTCTCTCAGATCCTTCACAAAACCCTCCAATTTACATTTATTTATTTATTTATGTGAACGTGAAGGTAAAACAAGGACAAATGTCCACCAAACGCACTCTATCTAGCCAGCTTTGCAAATCACAATTCCCTCTCCCGGTATAAGATGCTTAGAAACCCAGTGGGTGTATTTAATCAAAACACAAACAAAGCAGGCACTGCCATTGCTATATGTCAAACCTTTCCCACCTCAGAACTCTGCTTTGGTTGTTTCCCAAAACATTTCTGACACCTTCAATCAAACTGATATAGTTATTCTTCTTTCACAGCAAACAAGATCTATTATATAATGCTACACACTTGTATTCTTAAGTGAGAAAGGAGACAAAAACATGTCTTCCTTCCTCTGGAAACCGATAACAAGATGAATATAACCCCACTCAGTAATTCTTATCTTCTTGGTCAAAGGCTAAAGGTCTCTGTGCTGCAAGCTGGGTGATAATAAACTTTTGAGAAGGATAGGGTATTCAAAACTAATGTTATTTCATCTCAACACTGAGTGTTGACTTGAGGAGAAATTCATGTTTTCCTTCCATTTAGACTCTTATTGTAATCAATAACCTGAATGACAAGTCCCTCAGCTAATTGTCCATTCCTTGCACTTTAAAAACAGGGCATACTAGAGTTCCTCATAAACATTTAATAAATCATTCTCTTTTCCCCCCCCTTTCTATATACATGATTTATAAAGTAAACAACAAAAAGGCACATTTAAAAAACAGGCCGCAAAGCCTGTTGATCCTCACCAGGCAATTTTTCTTGAGATACCATTTCTAATTCTGCTAAAATGTGTTTTGGCAAGATTTATAAAGTTTTCATAAATAATATATATGCAAAATAAAATTAGATGTCAACAATAACAAAAAACCCTGAGGTGCTATTGCCAGTGATTTCCTGGGTGGCATTATCTGCCTCTTTGTATAAATATACCAGGTACACACACACACAATGAAAACAGCTTGGATCCCAGAGAACAGCCTCCACCAAACCAAAAGTAACAAGCACTATAATCACACGTACACACACACACACATACAAACACACACACACACATACTTTTTAAAAAGCAAGTTTAAAAAAAAATTATACAATACATCCTTGGAACAATATTCACTTCTGGAAAAGTGCTTTTCAAATTAAGCTAATGTCTTTTGACAATAAGATGGCATGCTTGGCTCTAAGAATGATGCTGCCAGAAATTAATAAAAGCCAGAAAGTTTATTTTGGATTAGAAGATCCACCTGAATGAGCAAAACTCACAATAAAATTATAGCAAATACCTCTTTGTGCTCAAATTTTGAATCTTAATCTTACAGACAAAGCTGAAAGAAAAGCAAAAGTGGAAGAGGAAAAGAAAAAACCCTCCAGATCTATTTCTAGCAATTCTTGTGGGTGATTTGATTTCTCCACTTAGATTTATTCACTCCTACTTGTTTCTACCTAGTTATGAGTCAGCAACCTATGTTCCCCATACCTTAGCCCCAAGAAAGTTAAAGTTTCAGTTCTTTAAATATCAAAAGTCTGAATTATGTGCTTTGGCATGAATACTTCGTTATATACCTGCACAGGCTTTTGTTTGGGAGACAGGGACATGGGTTGAAGGTAGAAAGAAATAGAAAAAAAGAATAGGTTATTTCTTTTTGGAACTAGCAGGACTACTTAGAAATGTTGAGTGTATGGAAGGTAAAGCTTCCCACAGGCAAATGGAAGTTATGCGATGGATAAACCAAGGTCTCCATAACCCACTAGGATTACAAGAGTGAAGTTTTCACATAGATATTAAACTATTTTCCCATTTTAGAGAAAAATTGAAAGCACAAGCCAAAATGCTTGAGATCCTTTCAAAAAATAAAAGAATAGTTGAAGATACACCAAGTTCCGTAGTCCAATTTCAGAGTACCAAATTAGTCTCTGAAAAGAAGGAGACAGTGTACTTTTTGTGCCTTACTCAAGATCTTCATTTTGTTTTTTTTAAATGTCTCATTTCCCTTTCAATCCTTAATGCTTATTATTTGCTCTTGACAAAGGGTGAAGTCCAATTTTCTCAATTGTTATAAGTTTGATAAAATATTACATTGATAGGGAGATTGGAATGAAGACACAAAAACTAAACTTTAGGGTCATACAGAAATTTATTTTATCTGATGTATTATTTCCTGGTATATATTTTTCTTTAAAATGGTTCACTTTTCAACTATCATAAATGTATTTATTATTAAACTTTTAACATGTAAATTCACTTCTCACTCTCATCTGTGGAATTTCCTTTCTATTTCATTGAAGGAATAAAGGTTATTATTTTCTTTTTTCTTTTCTTTTTTTTTTTTTTTGAGAAGGAGTCTCACTCTGTTGCTCACGCTAGAGGAATGAAGAAACTTTAAAAAGAACTTCCACAAGCTCTCACCACTATATTCACAAATATACACACACCTCTACCTTCCCTCGTTCTTGCTGACTTCCTGTTGTTGTTGAACTGTCTATACATAACCTCTTTTCTTGTACACTAGATAACACAAAAATAGTGTACCAGCAATTTTGTACCAAATTTGTTCTAGATCGTCAATTTGCCCTCTCTGAGAACATTTTAATTAACATACATACGTGCACACACACACACAAATCCTGTTCTCTGTGTTAGTCAGGTTCTCCAGAGAAACAGAACCAATAGGATACAGGCAAATAGATGAAAAGATGATTGACAGATAGATAATACAAGAAAATGACTCAGAATTATGGAAACTGAAAAGTCCCAAGTTCTTCAGTCAGAAATCTGGGAACTCAGGAGAGCTCATGATATGGTTCCATTCTGAGACTGAAGACCTGAGAAGCAGGAAAACCAATAGTACATGCTCTAATTTGAGTCTGAAGTCAGGAGAAAACTATGCTCCAACTCACAGATGGTTCAGCAGAGAGAGAGCAAGTTATTCCTTACTCCGCCTTTTGGTCCTATGCAGGCCTTCAGATGAGGCCCACACATTGAGGAGGGCAATCTGCTTTTCTCAGATTGTTACCAATTCAAATGTTAATCTCATCCAGAAATGCCTTCACAGACACATCCAGCATTAGGCTGAAATAAGTATCTGGGCACTGCACGGTCCACTCAAGTAGATCCATCAAATTAATCATCACAGTCTCCCATCTAAGAAATGTAATCTCCCCTGACCTTCACATCCCTTGCACCTACTTTTCCATTTCAATCTTTTTTCTTTTTTTTTTTTTTTTTTTTTTTTGAATTTATTTATTTTTTTATTGTGGAGAAGGGGCAGGGAAAGAAGGCGGGGGAAGAGGTGAGTGACAGGGTCGGGCCAGTGGCATGGTACCACATTGGCTGTATCTAGGTAG
>CAUYPK010060111.1:0-21778 GCA_963574355.1 Loris lydekkerianus | reverse complement strand
AATCGCATAAATTGAATTTGATTTTGACTAAAGAGACAATAATTAAACATTAATTTTTACTTCAACTTGTTAAAATGTTGTTTAGGGTACAGGATACTGCATCCTTATTTATAAGTGAATTATGTTTGAATTTCCCCTTTATAATAATATATTTTTTCTAATTTTAATATCAGGTGTATCCATTAAGTAGAATGATTTTGAAGTATTTCTTCTTTTTCTATTGTCTATAAGATTTGGTATGATCTATTTTTTGAAATTATCTTTTATCTTTATTTATAAATATTAGTTGTCTATTCTTTGATACTTTGGGAAAAAAAATTAAAAAGAAGTAGTTAATTGATGACTTCATACTGAACCTCAGAGTCAAAGCATTCTATAATAGACATACTTTTATTTGACAATGTGAATGTTACTTTCTTTGCATTACTATTATTATTATTGCTTAATACTTCATTGCAGCAATTGTCTGATTTTCTTTTCTGAATGTATTTGTCTTTGTTCATTCTTTGCAAGGATTTTGTTTCTGGTCCCTATCTTAAACATTGTTATAGCTGTTAATTTTTTTTTTTTTTTTTTATTGTTGGGGATTCATTGAGGGTACAATCCTAAACTATTCAAGATGGGCATCTTTAGGGGGGGAGTTAAATTTACAAAACAGTAAGAATGAGAGACAGGGGGTAAAGGTCAGGCAGGAACTAAACAAACCAAACCAGCTGTGTCACATCTGCTCTAGCCCAACAGACTCCATCTTATTCTCACCACACCTGCTCTCATAAGGAATACAAGCACAGATCATCTTTGGCAGAATTTGGGTACCATGCAGGCCTATATATAGGTATTCATAGCAACTTTATCCATAACAGTCAAAAGTGGAAACAATACATGTGCTTTTCCCCTAGCAAATGGTTGAATGAACTATAGCACATACATAGCATGGAATATTACCCAACAACAAAAAGGAACACACTGTTGAAACAAACAGCAGTGTGGATGGATGGCCAGTGAATTAGGCAGAGCTAAAAAGCTCGTCTCAAAAGGTAACATGTTACCTAATTCTATTTTTATAACATTCTTTAAATGAATGATAATTAAAGATCACTTGGGATTAGGGTTGGGGTGGGTGATGAGAGGGAGGAGGAAGTGACTCTTAGTGGGCAAGAAGTGGGATTCCTCTGGGGATGGCATTTTTCTCTCTCTTTATACTGCATCAATGTCAAGATCTTGGTTGTAATATATCTACAGATTTGCAAGATGAGAAAACAGTAAAGAGTATTTGAGGTCTCTATATTAATACTTACAGTAACAAAGTAATCTAAAATTAATCTCAAAAAGGTAATTTTAAAAAGTTAAGTGCATAATTATCCAACAAATGTAACAACCAACTTGTGTCCCAAGGATTTGATGCAGCTCATTAATGAATGAAGGAAATCAGTAAGATACTAGATTGGCTCAAAGGAGAATTTGAGGAACTTACACACACATTACACACAAATGTACACATACACAGAGTCATACAGGATGTTTGATAAAATGAATTTTCTGATAGATACAAAACCAGTTAAACTACTATAGATCAATAACATGAATTTTAGTGTAATCTTTATTGCATGACAGAAGGCAAAAAACCAATTGTATCCCCATGAGGAGAAACTTCATTTGCACTGATACGTTCAAGAATAATTGCCTTCTTACCATTTTTTCTACCAGCCTTTTTCTATTCCTATATAATTGTAAAATAGCTTTTCCCGTACATGTAGAGAGGCTTACTCTTACAGAATCCGAGTATCCTCAGAAAGTTTGCAAGTGAATACTCAACTTTGTGCAGGAAGCACACCCAATAACTTCTTTTGCCTCATTTCAAAATTTGGCAAAATTTGGCAAAAATTGTCTTACACATTTATTGAGCACTTTTGGTGTGTAGTTGGAGGAAGAGTGAAATTATTTGTTGGAAGGAAAAGAGATGATATTTCTTGCTGATTCATTATTAGGTTTTCTTAGGGAATTGTCACATTTTTTTACTTTTTTTTTTTTTTTTATTGTTGTTGCTGGTTTTCCTGGATGTCACAGAAAAGGACATAGGAATTCCCAAAGAAGGATAGCACACCTTTGCCTATGAGCTAGGGAGAAGAATGAGAACATAAAAAAGTTACGTTAACCTGTTCTCTCTGTATCTCTAATTAACTTTAAGGATATCTCATTTTAAGGGAAATGTCACAAAACCAGTTTAGATGGTCCAGAGCCTGCAATGTATTCAATAAAAGTAATGATAGAGAAGGTACATTCACCAAATATTTACTTGGTTGAAACATTGTTATGTGCATTTCACATTTCTAAAACCTCAAGACAGTTCTCAGTGTCAGTAGATTTAGCTTATTTTCAAATCAGGGAACAGAGACATAAAAAGACTAAATACTTTTCTTAAGTCATATAGCTAGTGAAGGGTAGAGTGGGAAATGGAACCTAGGAAGTTTGGATCTAGATTCTTTGCTTACAATGCTATGCTACAACTTTATGTGTGCAGGAAATTGGGCCTCATGTCTTCTTCCTCAAGTAAAGTTTTCTTGAAATAGAAAGTCACAAGTTTAATTTTTGGTAGTATGCTGAAACAATTTTATCAGGTTCATTCAGTCTTAAGTCTATTAAGCTGTTTTTTAAGAACCTTGATATGAAATGACAATTCAAATGAGTTAATGTGGAACAGATAAAGCAAAACTCTTTTTCATTTCTTTGTGTTTGTATATAATTTACTTGAGAACATTGGAGATATTTTTCAGCAATATGCAAATTATGAATCTAACATGGACTTGTTTGAACTTTGTTTTACAATATGGAGTGAATAAAATGTAACCATGTAACACAGAAGAACAAAGTGAAAATTAAAGGCACATGTTTCTGGCACTTAATGAGTGTTAATTAGCAACGGTAGTAATTTCCGTACATTATTTCATGTCACAGAACTTGTGCGTGGAATACTGGCTTTTTGCCCTCATTGTCTTTGGAATGTGGAAACTATTAGAAAATTATTGCTTATGCAAGGAAAACCTACCATGATCTTTTAGGAATTTTAGGAGGCTATGAATAATATAGATTGTAAGGAAATGAACAATTAAGTGGCCCTTCTTTTTAGTTTTTGCTTTTGCTAGTTTGAACTTACAGGCTTGGCATTTTATCATTTCCATTGCCTTCTTTTGTGATTAAAAACTATTTACTTCTCCACTGAATCCTATGTACTCAATTTTGATATGAGGACAATTAAGGTCATGGGGGAGGAAAAAAAAGCAGGAACAGGGAAGGAGGGAGAGGGGTGGGGCCTTGGTGTGTGCCACACCTTCTGGGGGCAAGACATGATTGCAAGAGGGACTTTACCTAACAAATGCAATCAGTGTAACCTGGCTTTATTGTACCCTCAATGAATCCCCAACAATAAACAAACAAACAAACAACAAAAAAACAAATATTTACTTAGTAGTTCCAGGAATGTGAGGGAAGGTTCATATCTGATATTTCTTGATGAAAGAAACTACAGAATTATGGAATCTTTTATTGTGAGGCTAGATTTTAAAACACTTACCTATAGCACTCACCTTTTGAAGTCCAGCTTCAAAATTTGAAGGGACATGGAATATCAGTCAGAACCCAATCCTGCAGCCTATGCAGCTGGCAGTGTCTAATGCCTCAAGTCATACAACTGAGATCTAATTGAAGTGAACTCATGCCCAACTCTGTCTGGCTCTTCTTTGACAGTGTGTTTTCAATACACAGAGTAAAGATTTTTGTCATATGTAAAATAGTCCATAAAGTAGGACTCAGCCTTCTTCTCCATGGTGACTCAGAGCTCAACCTTAAGGATTCCTTCCTGAGCAGATGCTGGACCTTGCAGTGTAGCTTACCTTAACCTGGCAGGAGGCCAGTTTGTAGCTGATTCTACAGTTGCTACATGAGCCATTTCTACCTTCATCACTATAGTCCCAGTTACTTGCAATAAATAGTAGATATGGTAGAGACAGAGAATTAGAGATGCAGGCATTTAAACAAGCATAGGCATCTAATATACAATCTTAAAAATGTATCTAGGAGCCAGGCATGGTGGGTCATGCCTATAATCTCAGCACTTGGGAGGCCGAGATGGGTGGCTTGCCTGAGCTCACAAGTTTGAGACCTGCCTGAGCAAGGGTGAGTCTCCATCTCAAAAAAATAGCCAGGTGTTATGGTGGGTGCTTGTAGTGCCAGCTACTTGAAAGGCTGAGGCAAGAGAATCATGTAAATCCAAGAGTTTGAGGTTGTTGTGAGCTATGATGCCACAGCACTCTACTGAGAGCAACAAGGTGAGACTCTGTCTCAAAAAAAAAAAAAAAAAAAAACAAAAACAAAAAAGTATCTAGGTATTGGTAATTCTGAATACTCAACTTGAAGCAACCCCCAAAGAAAGGAACAAAATCTTCAGCTTCATTATGTCTTTATTCTTACTGCCTTGCAGGGATACAGAGAAGAATCATATGGTAGTAGATACTCGAGCCTTGCCAAGATTCTGTTGGCCCTCCAATACACTGTCTACCAGGTGTTCTGAGAGTTTGCTGCTCAGGGTTCACATCTATCTTCTCTTTTCAAAACTCACCCTTGGCCAATGACACCCATTTTACCCATCAATGTCTGAGAAGTTACACTCCCAGGGAAGAAAAGGGCTGGTTTCCAAAGACTGAAGGGTGGAAGGGTACAACAGCTTGGCCCTGTAACCAGCCCTGTGGTGCCATTCACATTTATAGCTCCCCAGAGGATCAGACTGAGGCAGACTTCACTGAGACACCTGTCTGCTTAGCTGCTGCCTCATTCTTCCACTTCTCTCCTTGTCTTATAGGCTTCTACTGAGAGCAGTCCCTCAGTAAGTTTTCACGCATGCATGCATGCATGCATTCATACACACACACACAAATGCACCCAAGTACATCAGCCTCTGCTTCTAGGGAAATTAACCAAAATAAATACTTGAGTGCTATTAGGAAATCATAGTAGGAGGGGGATAAATCTTTGTGTAGAAGGAGGAGGACAAGGAAAGAGAAGTTGGAGCAGACACAGCTAAAAAGAAAACACTGTAGAAAACTTCGTATCAACAGAAGCAAAAACAAACGCCATATGATCCTCTCAATAGATGGAGAAAAAGCATTTGACAAAATTCAGAATCCTTTGCTAGCAAGAATAGGTAAAATAATAGGAATAAGTGGCACATTTCTTAAACAGATTAAAGCCATCAACAATAAATCCACAGCTAATATCATGCTGAATGGAGTAAAACTGAAAGTTTTTCCACTTAGAACCAAGTGTTGTCCATTTAGAACCAAGAGACAAGGTTGTCCTCTATCGCCACTACTATTCAACTTAGTGCTAGAAGTTCTATAATAGCCAACACAATCAGGCAAGAGAAGGCTATAAAGGGCATCCAAATAGGGGCAGAGGATGTCAAACTCTCTTTGCCAATGACATAATCTTATATTTAGAGAACAACAGAGTCTCAACCATTAGACTCTTTTATTTTATTTTATTTATTTTTTTATTAGTATTAGATCAACCATTAGACTCTTGTAAGTGATCAAGAAATACAGTAACATCTCGGGGTATAAAAAAATCAATGTTCACAAATCAGTAGCCTTTGCATACACCAATAACAGCCAAGTTTAGAAGAAAATCAATGACATAATTCCCTTCACAGTAGCTTCAAAGAAAATGAAATACCTAAGAACATTCTTAACAAAACAGATGAAGGACCTCTACAAAGAGAATTATGAAAGCCTAAGAAAAGAAATAGAAGAAGATATTAACAAGTGGAAAAACATACATACTCCTGGCTGGGAAGAATCAAAATTGTTAAAATGTCTATTCTACCCAAAACAATCTACAGATTTAATGCAAACCCCATTAAAATACCAAAATTATACTGTGAAGAACTGGAAAAAAATAGTTGTTCATTTTGTATGGGACTAGAAAAAAATATGTATTGCTAAGGCAATTCTTAGTAATAAAAATGAAGCCAGAGGCATAACTTTACTAGACTTTAAGTTATATTACAAGTCCACAGTGATCTAAATAGCATGATATTAGCACAAAAATAGAGACATGGACATACAGAACAGAACAGAAAAGCAATAGATGAAAAAGTCTCTTATTGCCATCTGATCTTTGATAAACCAAACCAAAGCATACAGTGGATAAAAGAATCCCAAATCAATACCTGGTCCTGGAAGAACTGGGTAATCACACATAAAATACTGAAACTGGACCCACATATTTCACCATTTACAAAAACAACTCAAGATGGATAAAATATTTAAATATAAGACATGAAACTATACAAAATCTTTGAAGAAAGTGTGGGAAAAACTCTTGAGGATGTTGGCCTTGGGAAAGATTTTATAAAGAAGACCAGTGGCAATTACAACAACAAAAAAAAATGAACAAATGGGACTTAATTAATCTGATAAGTTTCCGCACAGCTAAGGACACAACAATTAAAGCAAATAGACAACCTTCAAAATGGGAAAATATATTTGCATGTTACAAATATGGCAAAGGGCTGATAACTAGACTCCACAGAGAACTTAAATTAATCAACAATAAAAGAGCAAACAATCTCATCTATCACTGGGCAGGAGACATGAACAGAACTTTCTCTGAGGAAGATGACAAATGGCTGACAAGCAGGAAAAAATGCTTGTCATGAGAGACAATCATGAGAGAAATGAAAATCAAAATCACCCTGAAATATTACCCAACCCCCATGAGAACAGTTTATTTCACAAAGTCTCAAAGTTGTAGATGTTGGTGTGGATGCGGAGAGATGGGAATACTTTTATACTGTTGGTGGGGCTGCAAACTAATGTGGCCTCTTTGGAAAGAAGTATGGAGAATCTTCAAAGAACTCAGACCTCCCATTTGATCCCACAATCCCATTACTAGGCATCTACCTAGAAGAAAAAAGAAATCATTTTATCATAAGTACATTTGCACTAGATTGTTTATCATAGATCAATTTACAATTGCCAAGAGGTGGAAACAACCTAAATGCCCATCAACCCAGGAATGGATTAACAAGCTATGGTTAACAAGCCATGAAATACTATTCAGCCATTAAAAAAGATGGGAACTTTACATCTTTTGTTTTAACCTGGATGGAGTTGGAACACATTCTTCTTAGTAAAATATGGCAAAAGTGAAAAAGCAAATATCCAATGTACCCAATACTGATATGAATCCAGTAGCTGGTCCAATACATGTCCACTTAAGAGAAAATCTTAATTCAATTCAAGTTGTGGGGAGGGGATATGAGAGAGGAGGGAGAGGGGATGAGGGATGGGGATGGGTGTACTCCCACTTAATGGGTACAGTATGCAGCACACCTCTTGAGTGTGGGGCACAACTACAAGAGGGACTCTACCTTAATAAGTGCAAACATTGTATCCTAGTTGTTTTTATCCTCACATTAACCTGAAATAAAAAAAAAAAAAAAAACAAGTTGTATTAACTGTACAAAGGGATAAATGAAGTTACTTCTTATCCAGTGATCAAAAGAAAAAATGCTCTGGTAATTTAAAATATATAGTATTATATTGTCACCCAAAGTAAATATTTTAGACTTTGTGAGCTACAAATAATTTTTAAAATTAGGCTTTCCAAAGTAGGCACCATGTATATACAAGATAGAAAAGCAGCCTACAGAGTCTTTATTATAGGCTTCAAAACATACTAGGAGTTGGTTGTTTTTTTCTTTTTACAGATTTTGCAAGAAGAAAATTTCTAGCTAATCTATAGACTCATTTCAATAGTGATGCTTATAGTCTCAAAATTGGCCATTTTAACCCAAATCATTTGCTTGCCATCCATTTAAAATTTTCATCCTCCCTTCTGCCCTGTGTAGGCTTGAGGAATTATTGAACTGCAATGTTCCCTTGACTTTTATCAGAATTTATCTTCATTTCTTTTTGGAGAGGAGCAGAAAACTACATGAAGGTCCCATTTCTGTAATAAAGGAACAAGGCTCTCATGGACCTCCTTCTGTTACAAACACATAGATAATCTAGGTAAAATATGCTACTGCAATGTCTGAGCTTGAATGGAAGAAAAATAAACTAAGGCTCTAGAGACACAGAGAGAATTAAAGCTAGAATTGTAAAACACAAGTGGATTATTGGGGAGCCTGAAACAATGAGGAGTTTAATATATCTATGCTAGGGTTAGGGATATGGTTGTAAAGCTGTCAGGAGGTCAGCTGAGCTGAGAAAGAGAGCTGAGCTGCCTGGTGTCAAGGCAGCCAATTAAAGCAATAAGCCAAAAATGAGAGTTAAGCCTTTAATCACTTTCTACTATGGTACAAATGAAAGTCGACAACTAGAGAAAGTGCTGACAACTCCCTTGCCCTTTCCCATGGAACAGCATACAGGTGGAGCTTAGGTGCATCAATCAGAAGTGGGCGACAGGGTTTTGTTCACTGTAGCAGGAGCCCCAACAGAAGGCTCCGGCAGTGTTGTGGATCCTGAGGTTGCAGGGAGGAGGAGGAAGGGCTTGGAGTAGGAAAGTCCTGGTACTGAGACAGAGGGGGGAAAGTGTCTTCACGGTTGCCCTCTCCTCTCCTGTAGCGAGGCCTCAGCAGAGGCATCTGAAGAAGACTTCTGCCCATACCCTTAGAGAGACATTGAAATGAAAACTGCAGGGCTAGCAAGGTAAATGCAATAGAACCTCTATAAGTTGACCACCCAAGGGATAGTAACAAGGTGGTCAATATATGGAGGGGGCTAACATTAGGAACCAGGTCTGCTGTACTGATAGGTAGATATGGTGCAGGTCCGGCTATGCAAATTAGGTCAACTAAAGGAAGTGAAAGTGGTCAATGTAGGGACGTGGCCAATTATGGAGGTTCTGCTGTGTATGAAAGAGCATGTCTGGTAAGGAACCTGGGCTCTGCAACTCCCAGGAGACTGTGTAGGCCTGTGTGTGTCCCCAGTCTGCTGTTGGGAGGGCAGGCTTCTCCCACGGCAGCCAAAGAAAGCATGTGTCATGGCCTGGTTTGAGTGTAAAAAATAACATACAGATTTTTAAGCCAGAAACTGAACTCCTTAAGCATCCTAGGGACAGGTAATTTGTTCTTGCCATTGTAAGAGGACACTAAATTTTCACAGAAAGTATTAAATAGCCACTATAAGATAAAAATAGTTGACAATGAAAGTTAACAAATGACACCAAGAAACAATCCACTGTAAGGAAAAGTCACATGAATAATAATATAATAAATACACACTTAAACACATAGTAACACAACTATAGAACAGGAAAGACAAAGAAAAAATTATAAGTATTCAGAATAAGTAAGCAAAATTTCTTACTTATAATAAGTAATAAAATGGATAGCATAATAAATAATAAATGGATAGCAATTTCTTCATGGAAACCAGAAAACAGTAAAAGATTACATTCAATGGGTATTTGGAAATAACTGTTAGAAAGAAACTAAAGTATAATTTTTTGACAAACTTTTAAAATTATTTTTAAGATTAGTATACCAAATAAATAGCATTTCTTTGCATAAGCCCAAATCAATTAGAAAATCTAGACATTTTATGAAGTTTCTTTTCCATTTAACATTGGAGCAAGACCCAGAAGGTATCAAGGAGTAAAATAAAAAAAAAAAAAAAATTAGAATATGTTTATAAAAAAAACAATTAAGCTTTATTCTAAGTCATTAAAGAAGACCATAATATATTGAGGAAGATACTAAAGAAAATCAAAATATTTTAACCTAAAATATGTTTTCTGATATAGTTTGAGATGGCTGTCAGAGAGGCTGCAAACAGAAGTAACATTGCAAAGCTGTCTTTTTGGAGGGAGTTCACCTTTGTAGAGAATCTGCACTAGTGCAGCCAGATAGGATCTAGAAAAGATACCCTGAGAGACCAACGCCTTTAAAATTCTGAAAGAAACATTTCCCATCTCTGAGAGCTACTAGCAACACCACCTTTCCTAGCTAAGCCTCCTTTCTGTCTTTCCCATCACCTGGTTTGCCACAGTCCATTCCCAGATCTTTGTGTAACCTCAAGATGCTTAGGCATCCCACTGGGCGATGATGACTGTGACATGAATATGTTTTATATATCTTTTCTCCAATTAATATGCCTTTTGAGAGTTGATTTTTCAGTGAATCTCAAGAGGGCGAAGGGTGAGTTTCTCCCTTGGCTTCTATAATATTATGTCCATGAGTGGCAAGGCAATGCTAATTTCAATAACATAATCTCTAGATATATTAATAATGTATTTCTAATTAAAAGTACCGATTAGAATATTTTTCTTGCAGAGCTGGACTGATCCTAAAATCTTATGGAATGAGATAGGTTTGAAGACTTGAGATAAATTTGCAAAAGAGCAAAAAGAGAAACTCTATTACCAGATACTATTTCTCAACATTAGGCCCACATGACACAGCTGAGTACCTATCGCCACTCTGACTCTGCCTGTCTTTAAGAAAGAGGCTGCCTGCTGTCAAAGTTTCCCCTCATGAGCACATGGGCTAAAACTGGTGGGATCCAAGATGGCAGCTCACTTTACCTCTGAAGAACCTCTAACTTCATTTTAATCTAATTTCCATGTTAAATGACACACCCATGTTATGGTTCCAAGAAGATCTCCAATGATTCCAAGAAAAAAAAGGATATTGTTAATTAATTTTTATATAAGTTATGAGATCTGAGTTTAAGTTTTTTTTTTTTTTTGATATACGTATCCAATTGCTCTAGAGCAATTTTTGAAGTCTGTTGATTACATTGAATTATCTTAGCATCTTTGTAAAAGATTAGTTGGCTATATTTATGGAGGTCTGTTTTAGTTTCTGTATTCCATTCCATTTATCAATATATCTATTCTTTTGCCAATAACAGAGTGGCTTAATTAGTGTAGATTTATGGTAAGCCTTGGTATTAGTTGGCATCAGTCCTCTGCCTTTGTTGTTCAGTATTATGTTAATTGCCTTTGCCTTTCCATATCAATTTTAGAATCAGTTTATCACAGTACAGTATTCACACACACAAAAAGATTTTATGAATTTTTATCAGAATTGCATTGAATTTGTAGATTAAACTAGCAAGAATTAACATAACAATATTGAGTCTTCCAAATCATAAATCATACTATCTCACCACTAATTTAGACCCTGTTTGATTCATTTGGACAGTATTTTGCCTTTTTCTGCATACCTATTCTATACTTATTTTACTAGATTTATTTCTAGGTGGTTTGTTTTTAAGTTCACACATCATACAGGTCACCAATTTAAAAAGCACACATCAGTGTTTTTTCAGTATGTTAAGAGAGTTGTGCAGACAGAATGTTTTCAAGATTCATTCATACTGTAGCATGTATCATGACTTCAATCCTTTCTGTTGCCAAATACTCTTCCATTGCACAGATAGACCTCATTTTATCTTAGATTGCTTCCACTTTTTAAGTAACATAACTAATGCTGCTATAAGCATTGGTATATGCTTTTTTATGTTGACCTTTGTTTTTATTACCCTTGGACATATGAAATTGCTGGGTTACATTGGTAACTCTGTGTTTACATACACTAAACATGCACCATGTATTGGTAACTCTTTACAGCCCTATTTTGTGTGCCTGCTAGTAATGTATGAAGTTCCAGTTTCTCTACATACTTGCTAAGTCTTGTTATTATCCACTTTTTATTATAGATATCTTAACAATAATGAAGTGGTATCTCATTGTTGTTTTTATTTACATTTCCCTGGTGACTAATGGTGGTGAGCACTTTTCATGCCCATTTTGAACATTTGTATATCTACTTTAAATAGATTGTCTATTCAGATATTTGCCCATGTTTAAAAACTGAGATAGTCATCTCTTTTGTATCAGATTTCAAGAGCTCTTTATATATTCCGATAAATTCATTATCAGATATATGATTTTCAAATTAATTTTATTTTATGATGCTACTATATATAGTATTTTTTTGAAATTTCAAATTCAAATTATTGGTTGTTAGAGTATTGAAATGGAATTTGCTTTTGTAAATTGACCTCTGCTGAGATCCTGCTCTATTCACTAATTGGTGCTATAAGTTTTTCATAATTTTGGGGGGATTACCTTCATAAAGAAAAATTGTTTTTGTGAGTACAGTTAGTTTTATTTCTTCCTTTTTGACCTTTTATATCCTTTCTTTGCATTATGGTAGTAGCTAAGACTTCTGTTACCATGTTGGAAGACAATGGTGAGAGAGGACCTTCTTGATCCTTTCAACCTTAGCAGGGAAGTATTCAGTCTCTTAACATTAAGTATAATATGTGCTATAGATACTTTATGTATACCTTTTAAGTTAAAGATGTTCTATTCTGTTCTAATTTGTTGAGAGTTTTTATCATGGATAAGTGTCGAATTGTGTCAAATACTTTTTTTTCTCTTATTCAGTGTGCTAAGATGTTATATTACATTGAAATGATTTATTAATGTTAAAGCAGCTTTCCATTTTTCAGATGGACCATATTTGGTCTCACCATATCATCCTTTTTATATGTTGCTGGATTCAATTTGCTAATATTTGTTAAAGATGTTTTGTCCATGTTCATGGGGACATGTGCTATAGTTTTCTTTTTTTGCAAAATCTTTATCTGATTTTGATATTAAGGTAACACTAGATTCATACAATGTGTTTGAGCACAATGTAGGAATACTTAAAATGTGTTCTTTTGCCTTTATATTCTGGAAGTGATTATGTAAAATTGGTATTATTTCTTCCTTAACTATTAGGTGGAATTCATTAAGCCATTGGGCCTGGTATTTAATTATTAGAATGGTTTATAACTACTAATTAAGTTTCTTTAATAAATATAGAGATACTAAAATTGTCTATTTCTCTTTGAGTTAGTTTTTTAATATGCGTTTTCCTGGGTTTAGACCATTATAATCTAATTTATATTTGTATGCACAGACTATTTAAATAATACTTCTTCATTATCTTTCCTTTTTCAATATTCCTTTTTTATTCTTTATTGAATCATAACTGTGTATATAAAGCATTGTGGGGTATAATGTGCTGATTTGATGTACAATGTAAATGCTTACATCTAACTGATTGACATAACCATCTCCCTGCTTACTTATTTGTTGTGATAAGACATTTATACTCTATTCTTAATAGTTTTGAAATGTATTATTGCATTATGCACATTAGAGGAAATGTCCATAAGTTCAGTAGTGATGATCTCTTTTTTAAGACTGTATTGTAATTTGTATATTTTTTTATAACCTGTAAGTTCTGCCTCCATCTTACTGACTTTATAGATCATTATAAAGAACCGGTTTTTGACTTTCTTTAATTTTTTTAAATTTCTTTTGCTGATCTCAACTCTAATTTTTATCATTTACTTTCTTTTACTTTCAATAGATTTTTTTCCTTTACATTTCTTTTTTGTAGAGACAGAGTTTCACTTTACCGCCCTCGGTAGAGTGCCATGATGTCACAGGACTCACAGCAACCTCCAGCTCTTGGGCTTCCGCGGTTCTCCTGCCTCAGCCTCCTGAGCAGCAGGGCCTACAGGCATCCACCAAACACCCGGCTATTTTCTGGTTGCAGTTCGCCCGGGCTGGGTTTGAACCAGTCACCCTCGGTATATGGGGCCAGCGCCCTACTCACTGAGCCACAGGCGCCACTCTCCTTTACATTTCTAATGTGAAAGCTCAGGTTATTAATTTTAAAACTTTTTTCTGAAACTGCTTCGAGGGAAGTTTTCACATGTTACAAATTTCCCTTTAAGTGTGGCTTTTGTTGCATACCACAAATTTTGATGTGTTGTAATTTTGCTTCCATTTAATTCAAAATATTTTAATTTTTCCTTAAGACTCTTTTTGATCAAGTGTTACATAGAAGTGTTTTTGTAATACTCGAATATTTGGGATTTTCCAGCCATCTTTATTTTATTAATTTCTACTTTAATTCTGTGTTGCCTAATAACATACTTTATATAAATTCTATTATTTTAAATTTGTATGGAGTGACCCATAGAGTATAGCCTCTTTTAGTGAAAGAGGCATGGTTGCCTGAGAAGAATGTGTATTCTGCTGTGATAAGAAGTACTATTCTATGTATGTCAATTAAATCAAGGGCATCAGCTGCTTTTCAAATCATCTATATGCTTATTGATTTTTTTTATTATTAAATCATAGCTGTGTACATTAATGCAATCATGGGGCACCATATACTGGTTTTATAGACTGTTTGACACATTTTCATCACACTGGTTAACATAACCTTCCTGGTATTTTCTTAGTTATTGTGTTAAGACATTTATATTCTACATTTACTATGTTTCACGTGTACCCTTGTAAGATGTGCCGTAAGTGTAATCCCACCAATCACCCTCCCTCCGCTCATCCTCCTCCCTCCCTCCCTTCCCTCTCCTTTAGCCCTCAGAATGGGAGAAGATATTTGCAGGTTATTTCTCTGACAAAGTTTAATAACCAGAATCCACAGAGAACTCAAATGTATTAGCAAGAAAAGAACAAGTGATCCCATTGTAGGCTGGGCAAGGGACTTGAAGAGAAACTTCTCTGAAGAAGACAGGCGCACAGCCTACAGACATGAAAAAATGCTCATCATCCTTAATCATCAGAGGAATTCAAATCAAAACTACTTTGAGATATCATCTAACTCCAGTAAGATTAGCCCATATCACAAAATCCCAAGACCAGAAATGTTGGCGTAGATGTGGAGAAAAGGGAACACTTCTACACTGCTGGTGGGAATGAAAATTAATACATTCCTTTTGGAAAGATGTTTGGAGAACACTTAGAGATCTAAAAATAGACCTGCCATTCAATCCTATAATTCCTCTACTAGGTATATATCCAGAAAACCAAAAATCACATTATAACAAAGATATTTGTACCAGAATGTTTATTGTAGCCCAATTCATAATTGCTAAGTCATGGAAAAAGCCCAAGTGCCCACTGATCCACGAATGAATTAATAAATTGTGGTATATGTACACCATGGAATATTATGCATCCTTAAAGAAAGATGGAGACTTTACCTCTTTCATGTTTACATGGATGGAGCTGGAACATATTCTTCTTAGTAAAGTATCTCAAGAATGTAAGAAAAAGTATCCAATGTACTCAGCCCTACTATGAAACTAATTTATGGCTTTCATATGAATGCTTATTGATTTTTTGCTTACTTTATCTATCAATTATTGATATAGAGATGTGGAAATGTTGAACTCTAATATTAGTTTTGTTTCTTTCTCCTTTCAGTTATGTCATGTCTTTTCCTTACATTTTTTGTCCACTCTGTTGTTAGATACAAAATGTTTAGGTTGTTATATCACTTTGGAGCATTGCCCCCTTTATTGTTATGGAATGTATTTATTTATCCATAATAATATTCCACTTTTTAAAGTCTGTTTTGCATGAATTTATCCGTTTTTATTTTTCCTTATTATTTTTTAAATTTTAATAGATTTAAGGGTGTACATTTTTGTTTTGTTTTATTACATGAATGGATTATATTGAGGTAAAGTCATGGCTTTTAGTATACCTGTCTCCTAAATAGTGTACATCATACCTAATGGGTAATTTTTTATTCCTTTCTGCTCTTACACATCACTGTTTTGAGTCTCCAATTCCACTAAATCACTCATATGACCATGCATTTCTCTTGTTTAACTCTGATTTTTTTAAGTGAAAATATGCACTATTTTGTTTTCCATTTCTGAAATACTTCACTTAG
Organism: Loris lydekkerianus; assembly: GCA_963574355.1. NCBI lineage: Eukaryota > Metazoa > Chordata > Mammalia > Primates > Lorisidae > Loris > Loris lydekkerianus. The sequence continues at coordinate 6,003 of CAUYPK010060111.1, read as the reverse complement.
GTTAATGGCCTCTGGTTTCATCCAACTTGCTGCAAATGACATTGTTTTATTCTTTTTTATGGCAGATTAATATTCCACGGTATTCCATTGCATTTTTGTAATTATCATCAGTCGATTGGATAAAAATCAACTTAGGTTGACTATATATCTTTGCAATTGTGAATTGTGCTGTGATAAACATGTAAATGCACATGTGACTTTGATTGTTTAATATGATTTAAAAATAGTTACTCCATCTTTCTTTTGATTAGTTTTAGGGTTGTGTATATTTCTCATTCCTTTACTTTTAATCTATTTTTATCCATATTTAAAGTCCCTTGTAGACAGTACAGAATCGGATTTTTTTACTGATTAATCTTATAGCCTCTATCATTTAATGAATGTAGTTAGGCAATTTGCATTTCAAGCAATTATTGATAATATTGGACTAAAATATAACACATTTTATTCATGTCACTTGCTTCTTTTTTTTCTATTCAATTTTTTGTGTTATCTGTTTTCATTGAGTCTTTTACATGATTCAGTTTTAACTTCTCTGTTCTTAAATTTCAAGTTATTAAAATCCATAATTTGAATATGCTCTTTAAGTCACCCTGGGGCTATCATGTGACCCTTCACCATTCAGCACCATGGCCAGAGCACACAGTTTAAAAAAAAAAAAAAAAAAAGAAGTCTGGGGAAGCTACACACAGGGACCAAAGGCAAGGTTTACTGTCTTCTACATAATCTTACTTTCCTGAGGTGCAAATTTTGACCTAGGTTATTTTAATGCAACTGATTGAGTGAATGAAATCAGAGCCTCTATACCTAAGCAAATGGTGGTCTAGCAAGTTTCCCTTTCTTTTCTTTTGCCATATGCAATTCTTCTTATTCCTTTGGTTTATTTGTAAAAACATAAACTCTTTTTTTCACCAGAAGATGTTTCTGTATAAAGTTTAAAGGATTACCATGGTTTTCATTCTAACGGTTACTTAAATCACATACTTCACTAAATAGTATTTCTGACAATTAGGGATAATCATCTTGTTTAGTTTATGTAAGTCAAAGGGATAATGGTGCCTAAAAATTAGGCAATATAAAACAAGTGCTGCTTTACTGATTCAATCATTCAGTGTGTTCCCTGAGTGAACTATTTATTGCTTTCCTGTACAACTTGCATGTCTGTAAAACATGTACTGGATTTACCGATTCAACTATTCACTGTATTCCCTGAGTGAACAACTTACTGTACAACTTGCACGTCTGCCAGATATTACATATAATATTAAATCTTGGCAACTGAAGAGTCCTTATAAGATAAACTGGATTATACTTGTAAATATTGTTAATTTTTCACTGCTAGGCTCTCGTCTTTTAGAGGAAGGGCTAGTCTCTTTCATTAGGCCAAGAACTTCTCTTTTACTTTCTGTTTTATGTGGTTCATGAGGGATTCATTTTACTGTTCATTTCTGGGGTAGACAGGTAACTCAGTCCTGGCCAATCTGATCCATGAACATAAGATCTAAGTTGGGCCAATTACATCAGCCTCATGACTTTTTATGTATCTTTTGTGAAAGGGATCTCTCTTTCTCTCTTTTTTTTCCTTCTTTCAAAGATTGCTTTAAGCATTAGGCAACTTTTCTAAAGGAAATCAAGATATGCCCATCATTTCAGTTAACTTGCATGGTGACTCTCTCAGATGATCCCCTTTCATTCCCTGCAAAGGAAGAAGTGGCAACCGTGATTGTAAATGGAATTTGCATTTCTTTTTGGTTCTTCCCAAATCTGAATCTGGTCATCTGAAATTTTTCCTCTTCTTGGAAAGTACTTCAGAGAAAAGTAAGCTTTATCACCCTAGGTGTGGTAATTATTTGCCTGCTAGGGATGCTGTGATTTCTCACTCATGGTGCTTTTCCCCTCATAAGCTAGGTTATTGTTTTATTTTGTTCTGCTTATTCTCCTTGGAAAATTCTTGCTGGGAATTCTTTGAGACCCAAGGCAAGAGCCTGTTTCTTCAAGAGGAACTTGCATTTACTTCTGCGAGGTGTCTGGTTTGAGACAAATGAGCCCTGGCTTGGAGGATTGTGGATCAATCAGATGACGAGAATTTAAGTTGGCAAAACCTGTGAATACCACTTATAATTACAACTCCTCAGGGATGTTTCTCCCCCTGCTCCATTCAGAGCCATTGTAGACCCCTGGGTTAGGTTGGGCTGGGGGTGATACTGGGGGAGGTTTATTGCTGGCTTCCCCTCTTTTAATGGTGGAACTCTTTCAATCCCCAGATATGGGAGCACAGGTTCTAGTGGTAATCCTCAACATTGGGCTTTGGCTTTTGTTCCATAGTCCCCTTTAAACATTACAAAAGAAGTTCAAGTACTCAAATTTGGTGTACACATTCAGAAAAAACTCCAGAGGTCTGTTTACACCCTTAAGTTTTGACTTTTGACTAAACCTTGGAGTGGCAACTCTTTACTCAATTCCTAGCTTTATTTTATCAAGCATTTTAGTTGACTTGTATAGGAAGAATTGTCTGAATTATCTAACACACCATAATGCTGAAATGAAAGTCCAAACAATTCTTTATTAAACAATAACGCTGGCACGTAGAAATAAAATGGTATATTTTACATATTTCCAAGGATATGCATAACTTTTAATAGGTATTTAAAAGGCAAAGAGAAAAAGAAGTAAGACTAATGATGAAGGTTTTTGGTTGCTGTTTTTTTTTTCTTTCTTTTGCTCTTGTTACTTATTGAGAAGGAGGATTTAAAACCATGTTATAATCATGGGTTTATTCTTTCTCTTGAAGTTCTCCAAATTCTTTGTTTTACATATTTAAAGCTATATTATTAGATGTACACACTTTTTGTATTTTCCTAGTGAATTCAAACTTTTATAATTTTGATGTACTCTAAAAATGATAATGCCTTGGTTTTCATTTCTGATTTTAATATAGTTATACCAGTTTTTTTCTATTCTTTAACTGTCAGCCATTTTTGTATTTCTATGTCTTATGTAGGTTCCCTTACAAACAACACAAAGTTGGGTTTTAATTTTATCTGCTAATCCCACATCTGCCTTTAAATTTTAGAATATTTTAAAAATATATAATCTTATTTAAGGTTTCCTTTTTATCTCACATGCTTCTTATAATTTTAATCTACTTTTGACCATCTTTTGTACTGTTGCTTAATTTTGTTACTGCATTTTTTCATAATACCTTCTTAGATAAATGCCTTTTACTATTCTTTCATTGACTTATAAAAATCTGGTATTATAATCATTAGTAATTTGACCTATTTCCAGCAAGAACCTTAAAACTCTTCCTTTCTATAACTTTTAATTTATGCCCTTTTTTTATAAGTGCAATGTTATCATATATTTTAATTCTCTACATAGTCCATAAAGCTTTGTTTTTTAATATTATTAATATTCATTTAATAGGCTCAATTTCTTTGGGCTTCTCATTGTTCTTCATAATGCCCTGCATCATAAAACTCCCACCTAGGATCTTTTTCCTTCTAGTTGAAGAGTATTTATGAGTGTGTTTAGTGGGATCTTCTGGGGACAATTCTTTTAGTTTAATTTGAAAAACTTTCATCATTTCTCTTTCATTTTTGAAGGATATTTTCTGGGTACAGAATAGTTATTTTCTTTCAAAACTTTTGTCATTCCTCTTTCTGCTGATTTTTATATTTCCATTTATAAATTCTGCTTTTCATCTAATTATTGCTCTTTGAAGGCAATTTGTCTTTTCTCTCTAGGTTGTTTTGACATTTATGAATTGTCTCTCAATTGTCAGTTTTACTGTGATGAGGCCAAGTATTGTCCTTTTCACCTACACTGCTTGTGGTTCCTCGTAATTCTTAAATCTGTGACTTAATTATCTATCCACAGTATTGATTTTTTGCTGTTCTCTCTCTACATTTATTTCTATACTTTTAAAAAATCATCCCATGACCCCAATTCTAAGTTTTTCTCATGTTATTTTCTATATATTTTATTGTTATGTACATTATATCCTCTTCCCTCTGTATAATTTCTTCTGGGTATTTTTTCAGACTTGTCTATTTCACTATTTCTGTCTTCATGTGTGTTTAATTTTTATTATATCTATGTAGTTCTTCATTCAAGTATTATATTTTTAATTATAGACTTCTCTTTTAGTTTTCTTCAGGTTTAAGTTATTACTTGAAATTTTTATCTTACTTTCAGGTCACTCAACATAATAGGCATAGCTCTTATAAAGTCTATACTTGATAATTACAAAGTATGAAGTCTCTGGGTGTTTTCTTTTGTGTGTTAGATATATTCTTCCATATTGACTTATCAATAAATGAAATTAGATTTATCTACATACTAGTTTGAAAAATAGAGACCACAGATGACAGATCACTTTAACTTTCTTCAGAAGGGATTTAAATTGTTTCTTATTGATTTCCTGTTAGGCCGCTAAAGGCATTAATCTTAAGGATTTTCTTAAATTTCAGAGACTGATTATTTGAAAATGAGCTGCAGTCATCATGAAGATCTCATAGGTCCAGAGACTTAGATTGCAAGCCTTGGTGTTTGTATCTATCATATTTCAATCAAGAAAAGGCAAACTATTCTGGACTAAGAAATAAAAAAGTTATTAAAGGTATCCAACTTTATATAGTTGTGCGAGGAGCTGGAGGACTGATATATCAAGGAATCAACAATCATTCTACCTGATAAGCTTAGCACCTGTAGCCACCAAGTAGTAACCTGAAGAGGAAACTGAGTTTATAAGAAGATGTTGCTTTTGAAAATATAAGGGTAAGAAATTTGTGATAAGCCTGGAATGCTTGTTAATTATTAGGTCATTTTAAAAGTTTTGTCCATTTTTATGAATCTACTTTAAACTGTAATATCTCAGTGAATACTTATTCAATTTAATCGAAATAAGCGCCATTTGAATCAGTGCACTTTTGCCAATGTAACACAAGTTGATTAATTCCATTGGCATAAAAATTGGGTGCTTGGGATTCGATGAAGTCAACGAAGGCCGTTTTTGCTAGGTGCTGATTGGCAAAGGTTCTACCGGTGAGAAAGTTATTAAAGTGCTTGAAAAGATGGTAGTTGGTTGGCGAGAGGTCTGGGGAGTATGGTGGGTGGGGCAGAACTTCGACACTCAATTCATTTAATTTTCGGACGGTGATTTGTGAGACGTGCGGCCGGGCGTTGTCGTGGAGCAGGACCGGACCTCTTCTGTTGACCAGTGCTGGCTGCTGCTGACACAATTTTTGGTACATTTCCTCGATTTCCTCACAATAGGACTCTGCTGTGATGGTTTGGCCTGGTTGCAGAAAGTTATAGTGAATCACACCAGGCGCTGACCACCATACAGTAACCATGATCTTTTCTTGGTGGGGTTTCACCTTTGGGAAGTGCCTGGGTGGCTCATCAGTGTCCAACCACTGTCCTGAACATTTCCTATTGTTGTAGAGAATCCACTTTTCATCACACGTGATGATCCAATCAAAAAAAAAGATCGTTTTGGTTGTGCAAAAGCAATGAAGAACAAACCTTGAAATGTGACAATTTCTGCCGATTGTTTATATCGTGGGGCACCCACTTTTTGAGCTTTTTGACCTTTCCAATACATTTAAAACCATCAAAAACCACATGGGAGCTGACATCCAGTTCTTCCGTCACCCCACGCACCGTTTGTGATGGGTCAGTCTCCACCAGGGTCTTCAAATCCTCGTCCTGGATTACTCTAGATCGACCACTTCAGGGCTCATCTTCGAGGCTAAAATTTCTGGAATGAAATTTCGCAAACCAACGTCGAACAGTGCGTTCATTAACACTATCATTGCCAAATGCCTGGTTAATTTTTCGGACTGTTTTGGCAGCGCTTTGGTTCAATTTGAATTTGTAGAGAAAAATTGGCCAAAAATCGCTTAATGACATCATATAGTAATGGGCTGAAAAGAATAAAAAAAATTAAAAGTAGAAAAAAATGAACAGCATCAATGTATAGAGTACAAAATTCTCCAT